>JARLTB010000224.1:1800000-2065000 GCA_030141615.1 Unio pictorum
CCATTGAATCATGTCGTCGGGGGATTTCGTCTCCTAAAGTCAATGATATAGTCTTCCAAAGGGGGAAATACATACGAATCAAAATACTTCAACACATCCCTCTTGAGGAAAGTAGTAAGCTACCTAGTGGGTTCCTGGAAGATGACTGTCGTCTGAGTTGATGACATAAACTTAATTCTCTAGGGGTTTGCGATGAGGTAGTTCATCTTTAGCACACACGATATAATTCCAAGAAGCAGTGTACGAACTCCGGTTCAAAAGGTAATAAAGTTCCCAGGTATCCATATTTGTGGTCTTTGTTTGTGGTCTTGTGTTTTCCTTCTCGCAGGTGATAATAAGTCATCAATTCAGTCCAGGCTTTTTGCTTGATAAGGTCAGTCAAGTAACTGTTTTTCGATTCGTCTCCTTACTCTGTGCCAAGTGCACATCGATGCGATCAATCTCTCGAGCAAACAATGGAGGGGAGGAATGATCACGCAAACCTTTATACCACTGATGTAGCACGGATTTTTCTGAGATGAGACTCCAAGCTTCGTTCAGATAATCGTTCAATGATTCTTCTTGACTCATCATCATACATTTATCGTGTTGAATTTGATTGGGATATCGTTTTGACATTCAAAATACTCTTTCTTGATCAGGTCTCTCATTCAATCCTCCAAGTAATTGGTAAAACAGGTGACTAGATGTTGTTCATGTTCTGGCCATTTGAACTGCATTATCATACTTCTACTTTTTTTGTCTTGAGGGGTCTGTTTTCTCTGTAACATCCATTCCATTCCCATCGATTCTCCAGTCGACAAAGAAGAACAAGGGTCTTCCATAGTTTCTAATAGTCTAGAATGACTTCTCTCAAACTGTCGATTTCTATGGTATTATCGAATTCGGCATACATAATAACATTCATCGTTTCGGCAAGAGCATCTACAAACTAAAGTTCCACAGGCAGTTGCCCAGATTTTAATGGGTGGAAATTTCCCTCGTCGCTGCCTTGGTCTATAGTGAAATGAAAAACTTACAAAGAGTAACCTACAGCATAATCGTCGTAGGAAATACCGTGACTGGTGTTGGTTCCTGTCTTGTGGCTTCGTACAGCGACAAGTACGACCTCAAGTAATAATTATGGGCAACGTTGGGTTCGAATGGTCGGGTACACAAAGTTTTGCCATCGCGACTGACTTCGAGTTTGTATACTCTGCAGTACTTAAACTGAAAAGGATTTTCATTGTGGGTACCGTTGGGGACTGCATTGCTAACGATACTAATGAATAAACGTTTGGGTAACTGTACTTAGAACAGATGAACTTCGACCCTCGATCGGAGTTCAGCGGCAATGGTAAAAGTTTCTACTTCTACACGTCGTATGGGATACTTGGCTGTTGTTCTGCTCAAAGTGTGACTTTCACTTTCAAATACAAGTAACTGCTGTTCAGATCGATGTAATCTTCGGATTGTCTCTTGATTTAAAACTCGATGGGATGAAATTCGACCCATTGGGCTTCTTGCATGGTCATCATAGCGGGTGGCTTGGCAAATAGATCCAGTTTCGACTTGGAACAGGCACATGATTATTGGTCCATCATTTTGTTCTGTCTCATTGATT
This sequence comes from Unio pictorum, assembly GCA_030141615.1. Taxonomy (NCBI): domain Eukaryota; kingdom Metazoa; phylum Mollusca; class Bivalvia; order Unionida; family Unionidae; genus Unio; species Unio pictorum. The sequence continues at coordinate 1,801,604 of JARLTB010000224.1, forward strand.
TGTTTTAATAATCAAAACTTTCTAAGTCTCTAACGATTCTTTGCTTTTTAATCTTTCTAGAGTTAAGGGTATGAAGACGTTTGGAAGGGTGTCTTCGTCGTCGCATTCTGCCTTGTCCTTGCTGTGTCCTCAGATAAGCGGGAGTGCCAGACTTAGTACCGTTCAGGGCATTTATAGCTATCAAGAAAATTTCTTTGGGGTTTTGTTTGTCGACGATATTTTTGATTTATATAGGGTGTTTCCTTTACACTAACGCGACTTCCCAATTGGCATCTTGATCCAAATGAATGACTTTAGGTAATTTAGCCGTGTAACAACACAAATTGTTGTTTGGAAACACCTCTGAGGAGTCACTCGAGGTTAAAGGAGTGTCTCAAAAGGACTGTGATTGGAGGGGTGACTGTTGGGAGAATGACTGACGATGGACACACGGCTCCCGTTATTGATGTTGTTCCCGTTGTAAGAGTATTTCAGGGAAGATTGGGAATAAGATATCTGATGCAACGGCTGAGTAAAATAGTCCACAATTGTTTGTCTCCTTGTTGCAAACTCGAAATAGCAATGGCTTCACCGATGACACAATACACCACAAAGATTTGACGGAAAAAGACGATTTGCGGTTTAGGTACACGTTCTCCACACCACACCAACAATGGTTGCTTTTGTAAATCTTGCAGAGAAGAAATGGGCAAAGGAGTAGTCACTGTGGTAGCTGAAGCTGTATTGAAGGGCATGATGGTCACTTCTTTTTATAGTCGATGACTTGCGAAGCGTCAATCCAAGAGTCAAAACTGGGAGGATATCCTTTCCAACGTCCTTTGACTTCGTTGACACACCTTTTTCCTACTTTACAGGTTCATCGTTCGAGAATGCTTTCAATGTCGTACACTTCGTCTTCTTTTTTGGTTACGCGTTGTAACTGAGGCAAGTAAAACGTTCCTTTTAATACTTCTTCTTTCATGTCTTCCAATTTATAGACGGTCACTCACTCGTCCAGTAACACAAAACAATTTGGTGGTCCAGTTGGGTAAGTAACCTTTGTCGAAAGTGCGTTTAGTTTTGCCAATTCGAACCCTATCTCCAGTTTTTAAAACTCCACCTTTATTGGGGACAGACATCGTCCAGGTCGTACCAAACAGACGCTCAAAAACAGTCACTTTTTTGTCAGGTGTCATATCTTGTGGGACACGTCCAATGCTTCTATGGTAAGATTGGTTGTATGTTTGGACTAAGTGCGGTAGGACGTCGATGTACTTGAGAGTGTGTTGATGCGTAAAATATTTCCACATGCGTTCTTTCAAGGTACGTTGAATACATTCTACGATGCTTGATTTGGTTTCAAGATTGTTAGTGGTAAAACAAAATCAAAGAGGGTGGCGACCACATTGTTTTGACATCAGTTGGATGGCTCGTACTAACTCTCCGCTCAGTTCGGAAGTCAATGGTACGACCCAGGCAAATTTAAAAAAGACGTCGATGACACAAAACAAATATTTGTCGCCATGTATTGCCATTTGTGATCGATGCTTTCCACTTGAGTGCAACTTCTGTAAATTTTCGTCAGATGGGTTTGTGTTACGTGTACGTGGCTTGTTCTTGTAACCATCGTTGTACTTCAGGTAAACGGAGCTTTTTCAGGCGAGTTTTAGCAGCACAATACAATAACTGCAGGGCGGGTTGGATTGTAATAAATGCTGGCTAACACCTTCTACATTTGTTTGTCAATAGGTCACCCACTCTTCGTTGATACAGCTTTTGGTAGGCCGAAATGGTGGTTGTTTGGAAACGGTGTTCCGTGTCCGATGTGCCACAGGAGTAAACGTCGAAGGTACTGGTGGTGGTGGTGGTGCAGAAAATAGAATAACTTTGGCCTTCGGTTCTTTTCCTTCTTTTGGTTTCTTTTTATTCCCCACTTTTATCGAGGGAGGAGTGGCTATCATTTTTGTATTCCAAGTTTTGAGTTCTTCTCGTTAGGGAGTGTGGGGAAGGAATCTGCAATCTTACTACGACTGGGAGTTGCAGTCGGTGTTTTAAAGATTTCATGGGTCTCTTCTTCATTGGGTAATTGCAGGATTACGTCTGTCTTGTCAACTGCAGATAGTGATGGCAACGGTACTATTCATCAGAGCCTTTAAATCGTTCAGAGTGGGTAGATCTGTTTGTTCCACAACTTTCCGATGAAAGAGTTGCAGTCGTTTCAAGAGTTGACCGTACTTTTGCGATTTTTCGGTTGCGGACATCAGCGATTGCAATTCGTGTTTTAATTGGGACGCATCGGTCAAACGAGGATTGGGTGGTAGATGCCAGGGTTCGTTGCTCTGGCCAACGATGGTATTCCATCCATAGTTTGTAAGGGACCAAAGTCAGTTTTCGTCCTTCCTTTGGCTTCCAAAGGTTACGTCTGAAATTGTTGTGCTCCATCGCTCATTTTTATATTCAGGAAGGATCATACATATTTCTACCCATCCCTTGTGGCATCCCTTGTGCTGTCCCTTTTGTCATCCTTTGTATCATACCTGGCAATACGACACCAATCATATTTTGCGGTAATCCTGTCAAAAAAATGAGGAAGAAACGGTAAAATTCCTACGCGTTGCACCAGCATCCTTTTCTTTAGACAGATGGCTATTTTCATTTTGGACCATTCGACGAAGAAGGTGTCGATGTTTAGCTAAGCATTTTTGCTGACGTGGAGACAAAGGTATCGTGCATTTCAAGACATTCAAACAACATTCGCACATGGCATCGATGACATCTTTGGAGGAAGTTTAATGATTTGTTTTCGCATGGTCGGAGAGACTTTGGACAGAACGGAAAACATGTCTCCATGTTTGTCGAAACGAGGACGTAGCCCTTTCCTTTTCTCTCCTTTGTGGGGTGACTATGAATGATTTCTGCGGAGTGACATCTTTGCTTGTTCGTTCCAGAAATACACTGACGTCAATGACTTGGTACACATCCTCTTTGGTCTTCCTTTTGAAACTAACTCTTTTCCAGAAGGTGACAATCTTATCTCGAAACAAATCGCTAAATGCACCAGTTCGATTTTGAAATTATTTATCAAGTTTGTTCAAATTTTTAAGCAAACAAATTATCATGCCTCCCTCTTGGTGACTTCTCCCCTTTTTTTGATAATTGTGTCTTTTGAGGGGAATACGTTGATGTTTGGCTAAGCGTTCTGTGGGATGACAAAATTGTCTTTTTCATTTTCTTTTTTGGACAGAAGAACGACGATGGTTGTGACGTGCACGTATTGAAGGAGACATCGTTGAGTGATCAGAAGCAGCACAGAAAATACTGATTCACATCGACACTGATTATCTTTGCGTCGTATCAACTTCATGACAGGTAACACACGTCGTGAAGGGGTTAGCAACGGACTAAATCGGGACAGTTCTTGTTTGGAAAAATCCAGTAAATTCTATAACATGCTGGACTTTTCTTGGACTTCGACTTTAGGGGTAGGTAGATTGTGAATAAACGTGACAAGAGGTTTTTATACTTTTATTCAGGACACGTTTTTTTAAGTTCATGTTTAAACTGGAACAACAAGAAAGACAAAATACATCAAAGCCAAATTGATATGTACAGGAATAAAATATACATTGTAACAATCAAAGTGGCATATAAACAAGTCTCTGTATAACATCGGTTTGTTAACCATGGTGTCCTAGAGGTAGTGTGTAATGTTCTTACATTTTCTATATTGGGTACAGTGTCATAGGTGTCCTCTCGGAATGGTCTTTAGGGAAAGTCCATGACAGTCCTCTCCTGTGAGGAGTGATTGTCCTCTGTGACAGACTCTTCTTCTTCTGGCACTGTCACTAACATTTTTAAAAGTGACTTTTTTTTAACTCGACGATGGAGCTTACTATCAAAACGCTGATGTATAATGGGATACTTCTTTTGTCCAAGCCTAAAACCCCCAACTTTTCCAGTCACGAACATATGACCAATGAGGGTATAAGTTACAAGCTACACATACATCATCGTACACCTCTTTCGTACCTCAAATTTGACGAATTTTTTTTTTCCTGTAGAGGTCGAGATGTATCCAGATGAAAGCGTAAGGCTTTTAACAGAATGAGTCTCTCGTGAACATTTAAAGGAGTCACCATACTGTCTTTTGTAGGTATTGTTCGTAAAGTGTCCACAAGGAATCTACGGGTAAATTAAATCCCAGAAAGCAAGTCACTAAAACACACTACACATCGACCCCAATTGATGGGACACATATATCGTAATAAGTCTTGTTAATTGTTCACGTTTTAAATATTTTCATTGAATATTAAATATTAAATATTCCACGGAATCTATTTTATCACAAGTGATAAAGATTGTGGCATGGTAGCCTATTTTATACTTCTTTTTGTCAAAGGTAATAAGTATACATTCTGCACAAAATTATTTAAAATCGTCTCCTCGAGCGAAAGTGATGGACATAGTGTGTAATTTCAGACCACTGCTATTCAGGGTAACGCTCAAGAATGGTAATACAATCTTCTGATATAAACGGTCTAAATTGGAATCTTTCTAAAAAGACACACTTGATCCAGATAAATCTGACGCGTTGGTTGACTTTTGTCACTTTCCTCTTGTGAATTTTACGACACAAAAGTTCTACAGTCACCAATTTAGATTTTTCTTTAACAAATCCTTGTCAAACTTCCTTGTAAATCTTATCTTGCAATTCGTTTGGTAATCCTTAAATATTATTTTTTATATGGGGTTTAAATACTTGTCTAGGTTTGACTGCTAGCCAAACTGGTTTTTTAAACGACATGGTATTTTCACTTTCAATAACTAAGATCCCGATAAAGGTAGATATTCGGAGACCATCGAGCATGTTCCAGGTAAGCAGATTCGTTCTGTTCCCACTGGTAAATTGACACACCGCTACTGAAGCACTTGACTTGACCCTCTTCGCGCAGGTAGAAAGATCCGGCTTTGGCTAATTCTTCAGGAATTAGTCCAGGCAGATATTTTGACCATTTATCTTTGAACGTTTGGAATTGACTTTTAGAATTACCGTATTCAGGCAATCATTTAGGGAACGAATATTAGACTCTCCTAAGGTCAGTTCGATGCAGGTACGGTTAATTCCCAGGAGTCCACGATAACGCGTGGCACCGCTTTCGCATCCCTCAGGTTTGACACGTACATCATCACTTTCCATGGTAGGTATTGTTTTAGTAGTCATAGCAAAGTTCACACGATGTTCTACAGAATCGCTGAGGTCACAACGTATGGCATCAATACAATTGCAAGGTATAGCATCGAACTTCACATAAGAATCCACATTTTTGAATGATGTATGTTTAAACGGATTGATTTTTGTTTCGCTTGGTCGTTGTAGTTTAAAATGAACTATTGGTCTTGGACAGTAACTCTTTTATATACTGCTCAATATCGACGTGACCGTACGGTAAAGATGAATTGATTGGGAATCTTCACTATCTTCTTGTACACGATTTGATAGGCCTTTTCCAAAGGTCGGCTGACGATTTGATGTGTGGGTAAACGGACGATCTTGTGCGCTTCGTGGGTAGTCTCTTTAAAACTTTCATCTTTTCCAGTCTGTAAGGCTTCTTGTAGCACGTCAAAGTTCATCACTAGACTGATGCAATAATTGAGAGTCAATCATTTTACTGTACATTCGGTTTGCATTTCTCCTTGTGGGTCTCGGTATTCGTAACCGTAATTGTTAGGACCACCACTTCCAAAACTTAGAATCTTGTCGTCGGGATGTTCATAGGCCCAGGCTACTAAACGATCTCTTTCGATGGCAGAGTAACACTGGTTCGAGCGATCGATGTAGATGCAACTGTCCGTGTTGAAGTACAGGACGCGATCTCCTAACAGTTATAAAACTTCGTACAATGTTAAGCGAGCTAGGGGTCTCATGTAAGCCGCAATGATGACATTTTCAAATTTGTCGGCTTCTACAAAGTCTAGCTCTTCTTCGTAATTGACTAAGATAACGTTCTCACGAACGACGTCCACGTGTTTTATGTATTTGGTCTTGGCGTGAATCATCTGGAAGTAGCGGGAAGGTTCTGACAAATACTCCGTCTTGGGTAACGATGGTAGTTGTGCCATTTTACCCCGCAAGCAATTTAACATAACTTTTTCAAACGATCGCCTTCCTTCGTTATTTTTTCGATGTATTTTAAAGTGATGCTTTCCCGCTCCCTTTCTCTTTAAATGTCTTTTGGTGTTCGGGAGTGTAGCACCATGAAGGATAGCCACTGGCTTCTTGTTTTATTTTCAAAAAGGCATCTACGTATTCTGTAAAAATACCTTTCTGTGTCTCGTCACACTTTTGGTATTGCTGTGTCTTTGGAAAGTTTTAAGTTTCGTGCACTTCTAACAGTTGGTATGACAGGTTCAAAACTTTAAACAGTTCCACGCTAAGCCACGTTCCTGTCAAGGCGCATTTTTCCTGAGTGTGATAAGGTTGGTCTTGGTTGCATGTTTCGGTACATGTACGACACAAAGGAAACATTAGTTTCCGTTGGCAATGGTGAGGTAAAACAGGCTGGTACAAGTCTGTGAAAGGCAAGACTTTTCACTTGATCAATCCTTCGTACTGTCGAATGTTGTCCAGGTCAGCATGTTCCATTATCAATTGTAGGTGCTCTACGGGAAAGTGACGATGTTTGCACATAAAAGGATACAGCGAGCACCCGTCCAAGTATTTGATTTTGTTTACCCTTTTCCTCGTCCGCCTTGGTATAGCAAAGAGATGGCATTTGTCCATCCTTACGACAAACTTTCCCGGTGTTCAGATGGTCCATCAATTTGTACCCTTCTACGATGCGTTCAAACTCGGGATCGGCTTTCAAACGGTGATCGTACTCGTGTTCCCACATCTTCACCACCTTGTATCCTTGCTGTTCTAAGTTCAAACGCCGCTGAGAAGTAGCCTGGTACAAGTCTAACATGGTCCGTTTTAAAAACTGATTTTGGTGTCACGTTGAGGGTAGTATATGTGACATTCGTGAAAAAGTATCCGTTACACTCGTACACGATTTGAGTTTTTTTTTTAAAGTCGCACCATCCACCGAATACGTTCTAATGGTCTTTTTGCCTCCACCGCTGCGGGCGTGTTGGATCCCTTTGTCTTCATTGTCGTACAAGTAATGTAGGGCTTTAACTGAGTATTGATTTTAACAAAGTTAGTAGTTTGAGGACTGATGACAGCCAGGGTTTTTATTTTTATAATCGTTTTCGGTATACTAAAAAACACGTTTTGGCGATGTTAAAGCTTCTTTCATAGGATCGATCCCTCCGTGCTCCATGAACAGTTCTAGAAATGTTTTAATTTCGAATGGATCCGAGGCGTGATTCTGGTACCAAGCCTGGAAAGCTTCTCGTTGTTCGGTGCGCATGTTATCGGGGTCGTAGTCGTCAGTCTCAGGTAAATAGGGTAGAACGACATGTTGATTGGTTTCGGTATTGAAAAAGTGTGGAAAATAACCTTTGGCCATTTCTGTCATTCCAAACGTTTTAGGCATGCGGCTCAAAGGCATGACCACGTAACGCATCTTTAAACTGTACTTGTCCTACTTGCATAGAAATAATTTTGGCTCCGTTTAAAGTCACTTTAGCAGAAATGGCCATTATTATGCGGAGAAATTGTTAGCCATTACCGTGGCTTTGATGTTCGATGTCCTCTTGACTCCATGTTTCGTCGATTCGATGGGGTCCACAAACCATTGGGCAAGATTGGCCAGCGTGTTCTGTCCCCCAAAGATTTGTCACGCCCTTCAGGAATCCTGCTGCAGTGAGAGCAATGACTAAATATGAGTTCTTGGATGCACTGAATTAGGCAATTCAAATAGTATGTCTTTTCGAAACATTTGAGTGGCCCTGAAAATGACCGTTGGGTAATTTTTTGTTTACAACAATACAAAATCAGAAACGGGACGAAACCATCTTTAACTGCCACGACCAAGGCCTACATCTGTACTGGTTCCTGTCAACGATTTGGTAGAAATCACTAAAGGTGGTATGGCAGGCACAGTCAAAGTTAGATTGAGCTGTTTAGCTCGAGAAGGCCTCCGTCTTTCGGTCGTAAAAAAGAAGTCTGATCTATTTGTTTCAGACTCCTTAACATTGCTTAAATGTCTAAAAGTACCGCGACCGACTGACATTCACTTTTCTTTTTCTGTTCTTGGTCTTCCTTAGTTTCTGCCGCTGTTTCTTCCTGGTGTTTCCCTCTTGCCTCTTCTTCTCGCTGTTGAAGGAGAAAAGCTTGTTCTGATTCTTTTTGTTGGTGAAAAAATTGCTCCAATTCTTCTTTCTGTCTCTGTTTAAAATCATAGACGTGTAATAAAGAAGGAGAAGGTGACGATGTTTCCGGAACAAATTCTTGTGAAGTTCGAAAATCCACAATATCCTAGTTAAAATCAACCTCTTCTGAATGTAGATTTGTGTTGACTTTGCTAGTCACTGATTTGTAATTACTTTTGTCTCCACCGCTGGTTCAATCCATATTAATCGTCTTCTTAGTTTGCGACATGATTGACAACTTTGTCGCATGGATTGACTGCGTATTGACCCTAGTACCTCTATATATGGAATATGACGTCACAGACTGCTCTCTCCCGATTGGACGACTGTGTCTGACTTTTGTAACGCGTATTTGGATTGGTAAATAAACTCAATCCGTTTCCCCTATAAATAACCGCAGTACACGGCATGCGCTTCAACTGTTCTCGTAACAAGATTAGGACCAACGCATAATCCTCTACCCTTGTTTACTCAAATGCTCTTTCACTCAGACTATCCCATGTATGTCAGATCATCATGGGCAATTACTCAAATGACTGATACAATCCTTTGGAAAAGAAGGATCTATGTGGAGAGGTAAGGCTGTTTGAAGAGTGGACCATGGACCGGAAGTTATACGAAGTTTGATGAAGAGTAGAAGTTCCGTGAGATGTCCTCTGTGCTAACGATATAATGTTAAACAAAAAATGAAAAGGCCTCTTTCATGGCCACTCATATACCCCGAACATATATTTGCTTTCTTTGCCTAAATTTCCCTTGTCGCTAGAGAGGCCAAAAAGTATTCCCCATGTTAAATTCCCCTTGACGTTAGATAGACCCACCATGTTAAATTCCCATTGACGCTATTTTAGCCCACCATATTAAAATCCCCCTTAAAGCCAGAGTGTCCCACTACCGTTTTGACTGGATTTCCCAATGACACTAGACTGTCCTATATTGCTACTAATGATACTTGAACTCGATAAAAGAAAGAACAACAGCATTGACCCCTACTCAAGAAATGCGGTCTCTACTGAGTTCAACATCTTCGTTTAGTTTATTTCTTCTCCTTTGTTAGTTTTCGTAATTGTATTATGTCTTATTCATAGAAACTATTTAAAGTTGAACGAGAAGTTTAAGACATGTTTCACTACTAAATTGATGATGTAAAATAATCAGGTTTAAATTATTTCGTTATATTTATCAACCCCATGATCATGCGTAATTCCGCGTCCTAAAGGGATTTTGTTACCTTAAATCCATACATGCATTTAAACAGCTTCACGTACATGGAACATAATGAGAAAATCATCTTTAAATCAAATTTAAATGTTACGTTTCAATCCTGTTCAAAATTGAATAATATTTCACTCGATCGGAATAAGCTTGGAAATTTGGAGAATCAGCCAGATATCTGGGCCGAATAAGTCAGCAATTTGTACTAAATAATAATAATAGTATAATATTTGCTTCAATCAATAAAGTTAACAGAACCATTTGTTTAATTTTTTGATGGTGGTGTTTCGGGATGTGTTGTTATAAGAAATGCAACGAGAGTATATGAACACACATACTCTCAATTATAGGTGTTTTTTATTCTATTATCGACATTATACAAAAAAGATGAATGATGTATGTAATCTAGAAAATGTATTCAACAAGCAAGACACTTAGTTCTTCGTTTCTGAACAAATCTCACAAGTGAAATATTCTTCCTTGTATATCTTTTATTTCCCGGTTTGACTTCGTTTCAGTTTCCCTCCCGAAACATTCTGAAGTTGCATAGGAATGGAGTTTACTTCCTTATACAGGTGAACCAATACCTCATATTAAGATATACTGTTAATGTATTCAACAAATTGTTCACCCTCTTTGCTGCTATTTTAAAGGACCGGCATACTTATTGATGAAACTATCTTTTCACCAGATTAAGGCTGTTAATTAGTCTAGTAATTTGTCGGTTAATTTGTAATAATGGAGTAACTATGGTTGACAATTTTGCCCAGTACTGACAAGAATTCCAGGTACAAATCAAGTTGGAAAAATTAACATAAAAAAATAAAATTAATAAAGAAATTCAGAATTCAGCAATTAAAAACGAGCGAAATGGAAATGGTCGATCCCCTGACTTACTGGCAGTCTTCAGGTGACTCGATCCTCGGGCAGCACTTCCCAGCCATCAGGTGCGATGTCGCATGCCTTCATGTCCCGCTTGCTCGCATCCTTGAAACGGAGTGAGGGGCGGGCGACTCTTATCGTGCCAGTGGCCAACTGTCCATATAAGATGTACTTTGGCAGCCTCCCATCCTCCATGCGTCGGACATGTCCCAGCTATCGAAGGCGACGTTTACTCAGCAGGGAGAACATGCTGGGGTTATTTGCACGCTGCAGTATTTCATTGTGAGGGAGACGGTCTTGCCAGTTGAATTTCAAGATGCATTTAAGGCACCGTATATGGAAGGAGTTAAGCTGGCGCTCTTGCCTCATGTAGGTACTCCAGGTCTCACTTCCATATAGAAGTTTGCTGAGAATGCAGGCCTAGTAACTTGGATTTTGGTGTGCTCTATCAGTGCGTTGTTTTCCCACACCGTCTTCGTCAGTCGTGATATGATGGTGTTTGCCTTTTCAAACCTTTTGTCCAGCTCGTTATCAAGGGATAGAGTGTTGCTGATGGTTGATCCTAGGTCGGGAAAATTGTTGACTGCTTCCAAGATGACTCAGTTGATTTTGATTGTGGGGGCAATGGTGGTATCTTGCACACAGACCTTTGTCTTTTCCAGGCTGATGGTGAGTCCAAGCTGCATGCAGGCATCAGCAAAACGGTCTCCCAGTCTCTTGGGGGCTTCCTCAGTGTGCTTCACAAGAGCCGCGTCATCTGCCAAAAGCATCTCCCTGATGAGCACAGCCTCCCATCGGACCTGGTGTGTAGATATATGCCATTATTGGATGAGTCAAAGGCGTAGGACAGAAGCAAGGAGCAGAAGATCCCGAATAGGGTTGGTGCCAGAACGCAGCCCTGCTTCACGTTGCTGGTAACTGGGAAGGAGGTAGAGGAAGATCCATCATACTGGACTGTTCCCTTCATATCTGCATGGAAACAGATTATCTTGCTGCGGAGTTTTTTTTTTTGGTGGTGGTGGTGGTGGTGGTGGGGGTAACCGATCTTACTGAGAACTTCGAAAAGGCCCTTCCTGCTGACTAAGTCAAAGGCTTTGATGAGGTTGTTGAACATCAGAGTGGTTGACCTTTCTCTCTGGTTTTCTCATGGAGTTGTCACAAGAGAAGATCATATCTGTTGTCGACCTGCCTACTCTGAAGCCGGACTGGGCTTCATGGTACACACGGTCTGTCAGCAATTGCAACCTGTTTAGTATGACGCAGGCATGCACTTTACCAACCATGCTCAGAAGCGAGATCCCGCTGTAATTATTAGAGGCACTGCAGTCGCTTTTGTTTTTGTAAAGGGTCACAATTGTGTCATCACGCATGTGTTGGGGGACTTCTCCTTCCTAAGTAGTGCTCCACCCATCTGGCCATCTGTTGCCCACGGTCTGTGATCTTCTCTCCCATCAGAGATTTCAGAGGAATGACCCTTTGACTGTTTGACCTAGAGCCTTCTTGATGCCACTGTACATACCTTGGATGTTTCCGGACTCGGCACTGCGCTGGATTCCTTCACACAATTGTTGCCAGTACTCGTTCGCGCACTGTCTAGCGATGCGTTGGGTGTTGCTTCGGGTACTTTTTAGAGCAGTAAGCGTCCGTTCATTAGGGCATTTTTTGTAAACTTAAAAAAATTCTTTTCGCTTCTCCTCGATTAGTGGTTCCATCCTTGATAGGTGTGTGTTTAACCAATCCTGACCTGGTCGTTCTTTTATCGATGGCAGCCTTCATGGCGCTCCACTTGGCTGTGGCGTCGTTCTCTGGCAGGTCCTGGAGAGCCTTTTCCAGGGCGGACACATACTCCTGCACCTTGGAGGGGACCGACATCTGTGCAGTGTTTATGCGTGGGTGTCCTTTCGATTTTGAGCGGTGTAGTGTCTGTGGCTGTAGTCGCACCTTGCTGCTCACGAGGGCATGGTCGGATTCACAGTTTGCACTGTGGTAGCTTCTGGTGGAGAGGAGGCTGTGAAGGACAGAGCGCCTGGTGATGACCAAGTCGATTTGATGCCAGTAATGGGACATGGGGAGTTTCCATGACACTTTGTGTTGTGGCTTACCTTGATAAAGGTGTTTGTTATATTGAGGCCATGGTAGGTGCACAGCTCCAGTAGTCTCTGACCGTTTTCGTGTATTTTCCAGTACCATGATATCCGAGGCAGGTAAACCATGACTCGTGATCCTCACCTACTCTGGCATTGAAATCGCCAAGGAGAAATAATGGTTCGTGCTTGAGGCATGCTTTGATCTGTTCGTCCAGCTGCCCATCGAACTGTTCCTTTCTGTCTGTAGACAAGAGGGAGGGGTAGACACTAATGATTTTGACAATACATGCAGCAGTGGTGAGGCGGATGGACAAGAGACGCTCAGTGCCATTTGTCGGAATTTCAACCAAGGCCAGAATATTGTTTTTGATGGTGAAGCTCACTCCATGCTGACGAGGTTCGTCAGGTTCTCTACTCTTCCAGAAGAAGGTGTAGTTTTCTTCTCTGAGGGAAGCCACTAGAGGCCAGCCTAGTTTCCTGGAGGGCAGCTATGCTGATATTTAGCCTGGTGAGTTCTATATCGATGATGGCCGTATTCTTGCTATCGTCCACTTCTCTGAGGTCTGTACATATTGTGCGCACATTCCAGTTTGCAAGTCGAAGAGCTGGAGTATCCTTTATTGGTTTATTGTTCGTTTTGTCTGGTGTTGAATTTCCGTCTGCTTGTCATGTTGAGTAACACTCTGAGCGCCAGACACCCACTGGAGGAGACAGACGATGGCGGGTCAACAGCTAACTGACCAGGGGTTGCCCGGCATGAGGCGGGCGGTAGTTGGCCAGTGGTACGCGATGATCCCTCCCACAGTCAAAGCTGACCCGTGGCACCCATTCCTTACGCCAATCGGTTGGGACTTATAATCCGTAAAGTGTCAGCTTCCTTGTTGTTTTCTTACTCATTAGCGAGACTGGATTGACATCTCCAGGGCGTAAGCCTGGGCGTGGAGTATGGAGATCCTTGGTTGTCCAGACGTCAGGATCCTCATCTCGTCCTTGCTGGTGGGGTTAAAAGGAATGCCGAACATGACATTTGACACCAGTCTGGATGCAAGAGATGCCGGAAGGAAGTCGTAGTTGATATCCATCCGCCTAGGGGTCACCACTCCGACTTTTCTGTCTGGGTTTACTCCCGTAGCGTTTCCCTCTCCCGAAGATATCTATCTATCTTATATATATATATGAAAGTTTGTTTGTGTCGTATGCGTTCCTGTACCGTTCATCCGATTGCGATACAACTTTGGTGAGTTGTTCTGTTCACGCCCGCGAAGGTTTCTGAATTAGTATAACCAATTAAATTGTACAATTAACAAATGTGTGTATTTCATATAGTTTTGCGACATTTACCGTGTGTTCGCTGTGAACTGTAGTCGCCTTAGATACGTCACGTGATCGAACAGTAGGCGCCTTAAATACGTCACGTGATCGAACACGGTCTGTAGCGATACCTAATATCGCGTGTCTTCTTTGTGAATTGTAGGCGCCTTAGATACGTCATGTTTACTTAGTTACGTTTGGTTCGCGCCTTGGTTACGTCAAACAATTGCGGTGTTAATTTGTAATAATCGTTACAAAGCATTGCTTTCGCTGTCAAATCAATTATGCCACCTAAACGAAAAGCTATTGGTCGATCTACACCTCAAGCACGAAAGATAAAGACATCACGAGCTTCAGAAACAGACGAGCAACGGAAAACAAGATTGGAAACCGTTCGAGTTTGCACTGCTCAAACCCGATCATCTGAAACAGACGAGCAACGGGAAGCAAGATTGCAAACCGTTCGCGTTCGCACTGCTTAAGCCCGATCATCTGAAACAGACGAGCAACGGGAAGCAAGATGAGTTATCCCATCGATTCTTACGCATAACTACCGCCAGATGTTGACTTAGGATTGTTTGCTCACACAAGACGAAACATGAAAGGAAGATTATATTTTACAGATATGTGGGGACGTTCATACTTGACACGATCTAATTGAACGCAATGATACTAAATATAGATATATTTATGTTGCCTCTGAATGCCTCTAATGTTCTATTGTGAGATAAACTTAATCGTTAATTTGTAATATGACAGATAAAACATATGCAGGTATATTTCAAACTGAAATCAATCCTTATCCTTATCAATCCTTATACCACCTTGTGTAATAATAGACTTCGTCCAGATACAAACGTTCGTAATCACTCAATGATATTGTGTAATTCTGTACGCAGTCGAGAGAATAAGTCTGAACCTTCATTCCTGCACAACAATTTCTAGAATCATGTCTTATGAAAGCAACGGTAAGTGAATGGAGTTTGTCAGAAAGAATTCATAGAGACAATCAGTTTTGTTCGTTATTTTCTGTTTTAGTATTTGCATTATGATAATAAAAATGGACAATTTCATGTATCTTTATATAGGAAGTATTTTACAGTTTGGTTATATATGTTGCAAGGGGCAAACAATGAGAGTACAGTTGGTGAATACATTAACAAAGTAAAAAGATCTGATTGTCTGAGATTTATTTGACATATTAGTCGTAATTAGTTCCTAATATATATCTATGAAACATACACACACACGCGCGAGCGCGCGCAAAAACGCACACACACACACACACACACACACATACGCGTTAGGGTGCATTTGTTTTAACTATCTATGATGTAGGGAATTTAGATGCTGGGAGCTGATATAGGTCACCGCCCCCTATATATCAGGATTGTACTGTTTTTACCCTGATCATCACACGCTAATATATGCGCTGTGGAAAAGTAAAATCTAAGTATAACGATAGTGTCAAAGACTTTATGTAGTAAAATCGGCAAGTATAAAGGTATGTAGCTGCAATTAGTATGTTAAATGATATACATGTATTAGGTATTTGGATATACCATTACTGAAACTTTAGTCACGTATCACTACAAATCAGTCAAGTCAAAATATTGTGGCTTTCAATATATTTCTGCATTACACAATACTAACGTCCAAAGAGTATTACTGAACACCACTTCAATGTATATAATTTACATTGCAGCAATATTAGTTTTTAATAATGACTGTGACAGAGTTAGGTATCTATTTTTTTTAGATTTATTGATGCAGAGATTGTGTTGAAATATACGAGCACATAAACATGTTAGAGGGTATAAACATGCAAAACTGAAATTCGCCAAACGTATTATATAATTTGCTATATGTATGTAGTTCATTTTTTTAAAAATGTGTACCTTCCATTTTTCTGGTTATTAAGAAAATTTATAGAAAACCGATCATATCTCCCGATCTGTCTTGAATAAATTAACGCGCCTCCCTCCCCCTCACAAATAGCGGAAGTGACGTAATTTGAGACACTACATACCGGCAACGTTAATAATGCATTATGGAGAACTCGACCCATAGATAACTGATCCTGAGAGACTAATTGTGAGATGTCGCCACATGGTTATCAAGGCTTTATTTATTGTTGTCTTTCTTTAACTTAATAACGTATTAAATTTATAAAATGTATAACTTTTCAGCTTTTCCATTTGATCAACTCCGCTTCTGTACTTGAACTCGATAAATAAAAGAACAACAGCATTGACGCCTAGTCATGAAATGCGGTCTCTACTGAGTTTAACATCATGGTTTAGTTTATTTGTTCTTCTTTGTAAGTGTTCGTAATTGTATTATGTCTTATTCATACAAATTATTTAAAGTTGAACGAGTTTAAGAAATGTTTCACTACTAAATTACCGATGTAAAATAATTAGGTTTAAATTATTTTGTTATATTTATGAACCCCATGATCATGCGTAATTCAGCGCACTAACGGGATTTTGTTACCTTAAATCCTTACATGAATTTAAACATTCCACGCACCTGGAACATAATGATAAAATCGTCTTTAAATCAAATTTAAATGTTACGTTTAAATTCTGTTCAAAATTGAATAATATTTCACTCGGTCCGAATAAGCTTGGAAATTTGGAGAATCAGCCAGATATCTGGGTCGAATGAGTCAGCAATTTGTACTGAATCATCCTGGTCTGAATTTGGAGAGTAATTACCACCTTAATTAATAATGTTAGTATAATATTTGTATCAATCAACAAAGTTAACAACAACATTTGTTTAATTTTTAATGATGGTCTTTCGGGATGTGTTGTTATAAGAAATGCAACGAGAGTATATGAACACACAGACTTTCAATTATAGGTGAGTTATTTTATTATAATCGATATTACACAAACAAGATTAATGGTGTATGTAATCTAGAAAACGTATTCAACAAGCAAGACACTTAGTTCTTCGTTTCTGAACAAATCTCACAAGTGAAATATTCTTCCTTGTTTGTCTTTTGTTTTCCGGGTTGACTTCGTTTCAATTTTCTTCCCGAAACCTTCTGAAATTGCATAGGTATGGAGTTTACTTCCTTGTACAGGTGAACCAATACCTCATATTAAGATATATTGTTAATGTATTCAACAAATTGAGTAACCACCACTTGGCAACATATTTGTTGATAACAGTATATGTCTAAGGAATACATTTCTATCTTTTAAATAATTTATTTCAAAGATAAATATTAAATATGTTTTCTTGATGACAACTTTTGGGGTGACTTTTCCCACCATTTTGGGCAACTTCTCTAGATACGTCTGGGCGAATTCTTCCAGGGCGAGTTGTCAATTGGGCGAATTATCCATATACCGTTGATAATGCAATCAAGAATTCTATGAGTTGGCTGCTGCGCTTGAATGTTTAAATTAAGTCGACTGTCAGTGAAGGCAGTGATTTGGATGACAATTCTGAAGAAGAAAATTCCATAAACATCCAACCTTACATGATAGGTTGATGCCCCAATGTAAAAAATGGAACAAAGGTTTCATGAGTTGGTGTGTTCCTCCCGATATGTAGTTTGGTGCTTTATATTATGGTGATTTGATCCTTAAAATTAGATCATCCTCAAAGACTTTTTCCCAGAAATTGTAAATTCATTTATTTGATTTTGAATTTTGAACGCAGTAAAGTGTACTATCTTTGTTTAGCTAAAAACAAAAAGATTGTAATAATCCGTATTTTTCCGTGTCATTCTTCGAATTGTATATTTATTTCATATTGAGTTCCACTGTGCTCGAGTGGGGGTCCATACATATTTTAATTTGAATTGTACTTCACCCAACTCGAACTTGGTCGCCTCTTATTTATTTATTTATTTAGTCTTTTCAAAGACTTTCTTAACTTGTTTAAGGTACCCTTTCATATGGGTTCTCTGTGGAATACGGAAGCTTCCCATGGGTGGTATAGAGGAAGAATAAAGTATTATATATGTTCCTTGTCTGTTTGTTTTTTCTCCTAAAAGATTAATTGGCAAGGCATATTGAGAGACACTTAACTTGTATATCTTATTCACACTTTAGAGTTGCTTATTGAACCATCTTGTGTCTACTTGACACTTCGTTGCTCAAACTGGATACGAATCGCATACGTTAATCGTCTCAAATGACGTCACATCCTGTTTGTATGTAAGGAAGCTAACACATTCGCAGCAGGGACTTTCCGTTTTATCTCCGAAAAGAGGACAATATTTGTTTATAAAATGTAAGTGCAAATACAATATATGCAAATATAAAAAATAGGGATAGATTAAATACACAAACTACTAAATATCCGTGTTTTATTTACAATAATATGATGCAGGTCCGGGATTTTGTCCCCTTTAAGTAACACATTTATTTCTTTAGGATTTAGAACGAAAATGAAGAGGAATTTACATTAATGTAGATTAGATCCCAAATAATTCTAATTGCCATATCACAAGTCCAAACGTGAAGAAGTATCCGAATGAATTCCAATATTATTTATTGTGCTGATGTATACATAGTCTTGAAGAGACTGGTGTACCAACAGTCTTCATATATCACAATGATATAATCCAGATTGTTTGTGCATACATTTACAATACTCCCAAAATAATTTTTGTCCAAATTTAACACTTTGTACTTCCAATAAATAATTTAAATAAATAGTTCTACTATTAGTTTTGAACACAACTGAAAATCATTCCACGGTTTGATAAAAATGAAATAATGTTGTTTATATCAACCTTGAATAAAAACTTAGAATTTTTAAATGACCAGGACGAGGGTCAACATTTAACTTCTGAACATCATCAGCTTTCAAACAAGTTTATACCTTAAAATCAAATATCAGTAAACAATTCTTTAAAAAAGAAAGATAACATTCCAACCACTCTACATTCAAAAGCTCAGGCGTACAAAAAACGTAAATATTCACCACACATCCCCTCATCCAGAACACGAAATCTTTATGCAGCACAGATTTCTTTTAGATACTGGTCAAATACACTCACGTTCTTATAATAATACAAATTAATTAGTACGATGTCTTATGAATGTCACAAAATATACAGAAAGCAATATTGTAAACGTGTGGGTGTATGTCCAATTTGATTACAGTTTCTGTTGACATTCCTAATGTAAAATTTGTATTCATACAAAATCAGATTATATTTCAGAAATCTCTTATCTTTGCTTTTCTTTTTGCTAATGAAAGGGATTCGTTTGTTATCATATAATACAATACTCAGAGATGGATCTAAACAAATATACACTTAAAAGTTTTGCACGTGATGCAAAGCTATTTTCTCTGGTGCATGGGTGCCTTCTTGAATTATTACGTTACCAACACCTACATCTTTTACATCAACACAGATTTTGAAATAACTGACTAAAAGTTGGAGCTTCTAGAACTGGTTCGATCTTAAGTATTGACATTTAGCCTCTTGTCACGTTCAGACCAGTGAATTAATTGATAAGATGTTCAGCATTATGAAAACGTTTGATCCAATTGTACAATAATATCAAACCATATATAAAAAAATTGCATCAGTTACATTTTATTAACAGACACGGGGAATTTTGAGGTAGCCTTTTTACCCTAAGTGTTGCATGATTTACTTGATCATGTCCCGCAATACGTCCTGAAATGAAGAACAAAAACATCACTTTTACGTAACTTAACAGTCCAACAAACTTGCTCCACGCACTCGACCAAAGACTATTCGAATGGTTTCCAATTGATGTTTCAGCTATCTTTATAGATGATGACATCATTGATGAACGTGTCAGAATTATCTAGGTAAGATGAAATAATGCTCATCAAATGCTGGAATGCTGAAGGTGATTTTTTTGATACCTAAATGGCATCACATTATATTGATAATGGCCATATTATATTGTAAATGTTACAAATCCGACAAGAATGGTCAGCATCAGTATTCAAAATAAAGATTGTTGGTGTATAGTTATGTAGTGTAATTGTTTGGTTTGCGCGCGTGTATCGGATCCTTGACACCAATAAATATACGATTATAAATATCAGTGCAGATTTCAGTTCAAATGAAGTGTTGCGTGCTTAGGCTCGAATAAGCAGCAACACAGGAAGAGTGAAGACTAACAAGCTTGTAAAACTTTAACAATGAATTTATTAAGTACAATTATTTTCATAAAATAAATAAACTTAAGGTTTTAGAGAATCAAATCCAATATCAATCCAATATAGAATTCACAAAAATAATCCACTAATGGAATTGCCAGAGTCCTGATAAATAAATGTTCTAATAGTTCCAGGTTTGAATCTTGACGATTTAATCAAAAATGGCTGACGATATCACGTGATGCAGTTCTTGTTTTTAAAATAATCCAAATAAAAATCATGAACACATGCCTTTTTCCAGATAAATGGAATAATTCCTCTTGCTACAACGAAATGACACAATTTCTAGTACAAGGTAATTAAAATTATAACTCAAACAGAAAACACAACTTGATAATATAACAGACCAACATCTACTGAATTGTTCTATCCCAAACAATAATTTAAATACCCGTATTTTACTTAAACAAGTGATCACGTGATTTTACGGAAGGTCACAGTAGGTCATAGAAAGAGCGTACGATCATAAAAACACGTACGAATGGAATGATCTAGATGAGAATCAACCATTTCTTAAACCCAAGAACTAAAAATAAAAAGATGTCAAGTGGATTTAGCCAATCATTTTTGAAGCTTGTTGACACTGTCTGAAGCAGGGTCAGGAATTAAGTCAACAAGCCAAGGTCAAAAACATGTTTACAGATAAAGTATGGTCATAGAGATTTTTCTAGAATAATCTCCCAATTAATGTATTTTAAAACCCAAAATGACAAAATTGGATCTGACAATTAAAAATAAATAATTTAAATCAAATATACGTAACAGATGCTGCTAACAGCAGAACATCTCAAGCTATTCCTTGCGATGAAAAAATATTATGATCAAGCTTGAACACACTCATAGTTGTGTAACGGGACATCGCAAATACATCCAAAAGCACAAACACACCAGTAGGTAAATATAGATGGTGATTGCTAACATATATTGTACATTAACATTTTCTCCAAATATTGTTTGCGTGTGTATAATCGTTTGTAGAAATACTTTCACGCAACAAAGACGGATGGATTTCTTTGATCAGCGGCAACTGAGTTTCAGAAAAAAAACATTCCTATCCAATTCAGGATACTCCTTGCATTAGTTCCTCATTTCACAAAATACATTGTTTTCCGTACGTTTTTAGTGTCATGTATTTATATAATATATTAGATTAGACGATTTTCTCTAACTGATTTGTTATTGGAGATCTTTGATGCTATTATATCTCTTATGAACATAATTTTAGTTTCCACTACCTGTTTCATTATCTATACTAATAAAACTAGTAAAGTTAGTGACTTCATTTTATTTCTGCACCATATCCAAAAGAGACGTTTTCTTATTTTTCTCATACGAGTTTCCCACTTTACATCGTTGTAGTTCAAAGGTAATCTTTGGGTCGGTTAGTGTATTAATAGACTCCTGACAGGTGTTGTAAAAACCATTAAACAGCATGTGAGCCTCGTTGAAAAATGTTTGATACACTTAAGCAAAACAGCGGTTTAATCTTTCTTTGAAATTAGGTACATTCTACTGGATTGGTAGATTGATACCAGATTTGGCTATAAATATTTTATTATATTATGTATTAGACCTTTGTGGTTGATTTAGCGTAGAGTAACTATGGTCTATTTGACTTTTCTTTTCGAGTTCTTTACTGATATCGGAGTTAAAGATCTAGCCTAGTTTGATAACTTGGATTGCCCTGAATGCGAACATTTGACATATACTGGTCATTTTATTATGTGTCTGATCTAATACCAGGTTGAGTTAAACACAACTATTTCATTGCCTCCTCTTTTATGATCAGTATTTGGAATCATTTGCGGCTGTGTCAATTATATTTTGAGATGAATCATACATTTAAAGAATGCATTGGAACTACAAGGTGCTCATTGCAATAATTCTGGATAAACACACTGCTAGCTTGGACGTGTGATATAACATATATGCATAGCTGGAATTTAATTCCTAATACATTAAGTTCGTTTAAAATGTTCACTTTCCAAATTAGTGATGAAAATGAATTTGTAAATTTTATTACATTTCTAAGTTTGACTTATTTCTTGTAGTTAGTCTTATATTTGCAACAAACGCTGGGGGAGGGACACTTTCGGGTATTCAGTAAATTTGTGAGCCGCGAATGTAGCTATCGATTTAACGCCGCACGTGTTGTAGATAGGTTAAGACCCATTCTTCAAAAAAGTGCGATGTTTCCGAAATAGCTTTTCAACTAACTCTGAACTTTTAATACTACTAGGAGGGCGACAAAATAGGTTCTGGTACAAACTTCTAACAAGTTCGATAAACTACACAGAAATTAAGTACAAATACCAGCCCATTATGTATATTTAAAGTTTTTAGTTTTATTCTTTGTGCTGGGCTTTCTTAATCCAGTTCATTATTTTATTTTGAATGTAGGACTGGAGTTCGAATTGTACAGTTTGGTAATATAACGCCATATATTGTTTCTTGAAAACGTGTGCTTTGGAGACATTAGATGAACACAAGTAAAGTACAAAAGAAACAATTTGCAAGCATTTTTTGTTTTGATAAACTTGTTTTATGTGATGTTGTTAGTAACCAGTGAGGCTCAAAAGGTTAACTTTTGAAATTAATTCGATCTTTCCTTTATGAATTTATGATTTGGAAATTAAACACTCTTGATCTCTAAATCCTCCATAAAAACATTTACGACTGCAAACGTCGAGGGCACATAAACGTATGCATGCAATCCTTTGATTTTAGTAATATCATCGACGTGCCCTTGATAATAATGCACAAAAAATGAACGGCCCATTTGTTAAATCGGATTATAGAAAAATATAAACTTCAAGTCGAAGGTGATATCCAATATTCTATAGATTTGTGTCTGAAACACTGAGATTACAATGTCAAGTTAAATATAACTCAAATTAATGCACGACAGTTTGAAGTCTCCTCTATGGATCGAGTTTAGTACATGGGAATAATTAACATCCAAAGTCATTTACAAAATTCAACATATTAAAACAATCCAATGACAAGTTTAACACGACTAAAGCAAATCCCACTCTTCACATGACCCATGTATCACTTGCATAAGTAGTGGACCACAAATCGTTATTGATGGATGACATTCGCAGTACCAAACGCAGAATCGTCCATGTTAACACCTCACAAGATGAATGTATTTAGCCTGTACAATATTGGACATAGCGAAGCAGCTAAGAGAAGCAGAAAGCCTTTATATAAATGCATGTTTAAATTCAAAAAACTTCAAACGGTGTAGGCTCTTCGTTATATATTGAAAGTATTTTCTCAAAAACGTCCGTGGAGCCCTCGAGTTTCGAGTGTTTTAAAATATCTCTAAAATATATAAGACATACATACATACCAGAGAATCATGGGGAAAGGGATTTAACGTTTACTTGATTTAGGATTCATTTAGTAGTATATATTTATTAGATATATAGGTGCCATGAAAAAACTATGGGACTTTTAAATTCAAATAAAATAGATGGACTTGCCTTCATCAAAGTTTAGCTGCTTCAATCCCTTTCTGTAACTATATCATACTCCTCTTAAGGTGGTTGCTTTTGCTGCTTTGGTAATGATAAACGGCATCTCTTAGAGAGTAGAGATAGTAATAAAAGGTTTATAAATTTGGCACGCGGAGGTCGCTTTCCTTTAGGTTAGTTAAAATTATAATAAATGTGTCTCAGATTCTTTAATCTCACCAAAATGTCTTGTAGCATACAGCGTTGTTTTTTCTTTCCCTTTCTATTTTGCTTTACAATTAAAAGCTTTTTTCTACAACTTCAACTCCTCTTCGTCTTCTTCATAAAGATATTTGTATGTTCGTGTGCAAGGGCACTTTGTTTAGCTTTTTCGCTTGCTATATGAGTATAGGGTCATGACTGGTACCCCGAATAAAACCGTTATTATCTTGCTGATATTAAAAGTAATGATTTGGATTAATAATACCGAAACCATAATTGTGTAAGCATATCAGTAAAGTTCTCATTTAGTTGATCTCCAATTCCTAAATATCATGATGGTTAGTGTCTTGGTTCCGTATATGTGCTCTGAGATACAAGTGATTTTCCATTTTCCATCATCAGAAACTCTGTATATGCAGATACTCGGAAATGCAGCCATAGCAAATTATTTTGCCAACATCAATGGCATGTGTCGATTTATAGGATAAAAAAATAAAGTAAAAAAGATATTAAAATGTAATGCCAAATAGGCAATTAACATGATTTCATTCATTATATATAGGGGACCATGCTGTCAAACAAACCAATAAAGCCAAGAGTTCGTTAAAGAGGAAAAACAAAGGCACGAAAACATCGGTCGCAGGTGAGGACAACATTTTTCCTTCTTTCTTTCTTCCTTTCTTTCTTCTTTCTTTCTTTCTTTCGTTCTATCTTTCTCCTTCTCTCTCTCTCTCTCTCTCTCTCTTATATAAACGTTTAACTTCTGGAAGAGTTATCAAATGTTTCAAACAGATAAGAAGGTATGTGAAAGCATCGAGTTATCCACGGCGATTCTATCATGGATATGTTTTAAAAAAAGAAGTCTCAGGAAACGGAGCTTCATGAGTTCGCCATAACACCAATGGCATGTAAGGATTTATAGGATAAAAAAAGAAAGTATAAAAGATTAAAATGTAATGCCAAATAGGCCATTAACATGATTTCATTCATTTTATATAGGGGACAATGCTGTCAACCAAACCAAGCGTTCTAGGAATACCACAGGCACGCAAACATCAGTCGCAGGTGAGGACAACATTTTCCTTCCTTCTTTCTTCTTTCATTCGTTCTTTCTTTCTTTCTTTATTTCTTTATTTCTTTCCTCTCTCTCTCTCTCTCTCTCTCTCTCTCTCTCTCTCTCTCTCTCTCTCTCTCTCTCTCTCTCTCGCTCTCTCGCATATAAACGTTTAACATCTGGAAGAGTTATCAAATGTTTCAAACAGATAAGAAGGTATGTGAATGTATCATTCGCGAGTTATCCACGGCGACTCTATGATGGATATGTTTCAAAAGAAGAAGTTTCAGGAAACGGAGTTTCGTGAGTTCGCTATAACTGTAACATCACTGCCACTTACATTGGAACCAAATACGACGCATGCACTCTTCAGATGCGATGTTTTGTCCAACGCAATAACCATTTTGGCTGTGCTTTATAACCGGCGTGGTAAGAGGGTCGTTAAATCAATGAAGTAATCATAATGTCATCATATGTCCGAATAAGTGCCATTCCCAACAATACGAATATTGACCCACTTCAGGTTCTAAACTGTAGTCTGGATAAATATGCGGATAATCTTGCTTTGTTAGGAAGCATAGCTTCTAGCGACTACAACTGCACAATTACATTTCGACAAAACTTCCTAGTGACACTACGAATTCATGAAAAGAAGTTTTATGAAACATGTAACCACGGATTGTGGCTTTTGACTGGTCCACATTTGTTTGTCAAACCCTCGGTGACTACCATGACCTGTGTTTGTGGACGGTTATTTTACTTGTTACAGATGTCATTTAAACTCTTCGCGATACCACTATGCGCACATGCATGTTGGATGCTGCAAATTACGTCTTGTCACTGGGAAAGTCCTGGGATGCGTTGCTGTTTAAACCCGAAACCGAGTTTATCGAATCTGGTATTCGCTGCAGGACTTCTATATCATGACGAGTTACCGTTCCGATTGTGCGAACAATCCAGGCGTGAATTCATACGACTAGAACAAACCAAACATTTACAATATGTTTCTTGACCATAACGAGCTGGTAGAATAGGAAATGACTCGACCGCTAACCATAATTGAGTTTGTATTATTGGATACTTCAGAAATGTCCAAAGACTCATATGTGAGTACGACGACAACAACAACCGTGCATACATCTTTACAACGACGTGGGATGCCCCGACGCGTTGAACGGCTTTGCCACTGATAATCCGCTGGAACTAAAGCGTAGTCATTTCTGAAGACGGTGTGCAAGTTCACGGTTGGAATCTGGTCAGGCTCTTCGTCTTCTCAGACGTAAAGCTCTTTGTATCGCTCATACTATCATATTACCTGCTTACACCTTCCTGCTCCTCCAATAGTACACACGAGATTTCCATTCGAGTATAGATTTTCTGTTGCATCTATTTATCCAGACACGTAGATGTCGACATATATAAGGCTCTCCAGCTCCTCTAGTACTGTTCCTGCCCATGTAGTACTGTTGTCCCTTTGTTTCCTGACAAACTATTTTATGGTGCAAATGTTTGCAACTAGATTGGAGTCGTAGTCAATCTTTCGCTGTAAAAACTCTTCCATTAAGATCGTGTTCTACGGCGGTACGAAAATGATTATTATTAATTCTCAAAAGTTTCCCTATACTCTTGCTTACCATCGAACAATGTTATATATATATATATATATATATATATATATATATATATATATATATATATATATATATATATATATATATATATATATTGAACAAAGAACAACGTTAAAACATGAAGAGAAGGAAAACTGTTTATGAAATTCTTCTTGTTGTGTTGGGTGCAAGATATGAAAAGCAAAGAGTGATGATTGGATAGGTTCGAGATATGTCCATATTACTAAAATAGTAGTCGTTTTATGAACGTCAATTATTGCCAGAATAACCTATGTTGATTACTTAATATTTTGGGCCATTTTCGAGCCGAACATAAACAACACAGACTTGGTTCATCTGATATTATTTCTAATGCGCAAGATTTTCTCAAAAACATAGAAAGATTAAGAAAAATTATGATGAATTAAATTGGTACAGTAATAGTAACATGTTAAATAGGATACAATGAAAATCCAAGGCAAAAGCATTGTATGAATAAGTAATCATCAGATAAACGTTCCTAACTAATAGTGTTATGCATTTAAATGTGGTCGGTATAAAGTAATTTATTGGTTCATCCACTTTTCAACGTTTATGGCTGTAAACCTTTACATTCGATTTCTACGTTAAGTTGTCGCATCGATACAAGGCTTCCATTGTATTTTAAACTTTCTTTTGCAAAACGTTGTTTTTTACTTGTCACTCTAATTTGTTTAATTTAAACGTGGGGTATTGTTACAGTGTGAATTTGACATGCAGGTGTTTCGGTTATTTTAATTTATTGGGATCATATCACAATATATGTTATGTGCTGGTACCATAACTAAAAAACTTCTTACTACGTATTTATATTAATTTTAGCAGACAAATTCGTTTGATTTTTACAACGAAATCAAAGAATTTGTTTTGTTCATTATAGATTTATATCTATCATTATGTAAGCATTGGGATTCCTAATCAGCTCTGTTCTGAAGAAGATATTACAATTTAGTTTCTGAAGGTATCACATTCCAAAATGCTCCATTCGAAACAGTTTTGTTATTTTCATACACCTTACTGTAAACATACAGTCTGAATTAGTCGATGAAACGCTTAATTTTTCAAAAATGTTTATACCACAAATCAGGCAATTAGTATATAAACAGTTATATTTCGTACGTAAATGTCCCATTGTTTTTATACCTTTAGATTTGTTGCCTTTGAATCTTAATCGGCTTTTCCAGACACATGTATTGTTCGATTAGAAGAAACAGTCAAGATGCCTTTGGGTCATCCTCCAACGTACGAAACGGTGCATATATTTTATTAAAATCCTGCCATGTTTCCATTGATATAATATGCCGAATATTCTGGAACAAACCACACTAGTTCGCGAACCAATAAACACTGAATAATATTATGTGCATTCAACAAAAGCAGCATTAAATCCTAAACAGAAAAAAAAATGTGTTTGGTGATCCGTCTGTTACCTTATGTGCAAGATGACAAAACAAACAGCTGTGATTTCATTAGATATTCCGATCATTTCACTGAAATATAACGTTTTCTAGAAAAGGAAGAATAACCTGTCATGATTTATGTACATGATGTTCATAGTTTAGCGCCTTCAATATGATAGTACGGGTCCACCTCAACTTATATCTATCAAGTGCACTGAATATGATGAAAATGGAAATTTAAAAAAATCATAATTGTTTAATTGATCTCTAGAAGAAACGAATGATAACCACGGATCTGGTTAGCAAGAGATCTGGCCTGACCCATTATTATCTGAAATGTCATGAATAAATTGGTGGATAATCTACATGCATATAATCGACAGAAGAGGTCGATAAAACTATTTATTCATGTTATAAAAATGAGGATTACATAATTAAGAAAAGTCTAATAAATCAGTCAAATCATGATGCAATTTATTACAATTTCAATTTCACGTGGATCAAATTGTACAGCATTAATTTTCTTTGGAATCGATGATGGACGGATATCATATTAGATGATACGCCATATATTATAATATAATTGGTTGCTTTTATGTAATGAAACAACCGACACACTATGATCAGATAGGCTACAATTTACAGTATGAAGCCAGGATCGCTTGTCATCAGTCATTAGTGACTTTGCTGACTTTCAGCGATTTTGCAGATATAAATGTTAACTCTTATGAGGGGAAATATTCATTATTCAGCTGCATAACTGTATTAGACGTACAATTATGGAGATGTTAAAAAGGTCATGAGGAAACATTTTTGTCTGGTGATAGTGAATTTTCGGCACAGCTGACATCACTGTAAGAATAATATTAATAACTCTTTAACGCTTTTCATCATCCAATTGGCCATTGTATAAACATAACAAAGTTTCTAACAATAAATGTTTCAGAACCAACCTTGTTGTACCTATTCTAAAATGCCGCATCTAATTCATGTTTAAAATCACCCACTGTTTGATGATAGCGAATTCATTATGACGGTTAAACTGGTAATATTGGTCATACGGTTATAACATTGTTCACGTTTGAGTATTATGGTATATACATTAATAAATGCATGTCATGACGACAAAAGTGCGAACAGAGATGCATCATATCTTATTACATTGTATGTGTGTAGGTGATCTGTCAATTAGGAGGTTTGCTCTGGCCCTTAGTAGCTGACATAACGTTAAAATTTATCATGTTTTATGGAACTGATACAAATATTTGTTATCAGAGAAAATAAATCAATGAGCTTGAGCGTTTCAGAGAGAGAAAACAAGGACACATTGGATCATATCATGATCACACTTTAGATCACTGGTACATTGATGCATTTGAAACTACTGTCACATCAAAAACATTAGCGTTATATTTTAATTTGAATAGCAGGGGATTTAATTAAAACGTTATTCGTTAGGACTGTTAATATAACTTTTGCTGTCTTTGGGAATTAGTTCGCATTTATGTAAGTTCGTTTTAAATATTCACTTTGTATTCTAAGGAAACTACATTAATTACTTAATGTTACAAAACCTATCGGTTTTCTCTCTTTTCTATTAGAATATTTAAATATATATCATTTCGTTAACCGTAAAACTGTTGGGGCAGAGTTTTATTTGAGAGCGCTTCTGGGTTCAAACGATCTGGACGCTGTTTATATACTTCTGTTTTAAATAACGAATCCGAGAACTGGAAAGGGTATGAACAAAACCTTGAAAGCAATATATTGCAAGATCTTGTCCTGTTGGAAGAAAAACATATAAAAATATCGTTAATGAAGCAAAAATACATTTTATTTGCACAACAGCTCTGAATCCTGACTAATACGAGATACAATGCCTACAATTATTATTATTTAATAGTCATCGTTATTTCCTTTGACCTGGAATAGCTGATGAGACGAAGCGTACAGATTATCTTAAATGGGACCAATACTTCATGGGCGTGGCTCTCATCTCCGCACAGAGGAGCAAGGATCCCGATACACAGGTAAGTAATTCTTACAATGTTTTACACTGTCGCAACTGACATTTTGACATTGCTTGTTTTGTATTTTATTACATGTTGGTAGCTCTAGTATCATAGAAAAAATGAATAGACGCCGCGACTCTTGGATATGATCTGATATGATTAAATATGACACAAACATTTCTTCTCGTTAGGTTGGAGCATGTATCATAAATCCTAAGAAACGCATAGTCGGAGTAGGGTATAATGGAATGCCAGATAGGGGCATAGTGGGTAATGATGGCAAGTTTCCATGGACAAAGAACCCTGGGTATAAAGAAAACAAACACTTTTATGGTAAGTCTCTCTCTCTCTCTCTCTCTCTCTCTCTCTCTCTCTCTCTCTCTCTCTCTCTCTCTCTCTCCATTCATAATCCTTTCCTCAGTTTTCCCAGAATCGTACGAGTCATCGGGACATTATTTAATTAATCTTCAGGCTTTTAACCATTTGATTTTTAACCTTTAACTAATTCGACTGGTCCTCCAAATATCTGATATTTAATAAAGTTAAACCAGCTGCATTGATAATAGTGGAACGATGAGCCACTGACCTTCTAACCTTTACTAGAAAATCCTGGTTATTTATATTTAAAATAGTTGTTATAATAATAAAACTACCTTTGTCACTTGAGGCGTTCGGTAAGCAGTCCTTTCTAAGGTACATCTGAGCGTGATGTTATCAAATTAGTTACTATTACTGCAAAACCTACTGATGCCGTTGCCATAATAGATGCTAAATCAACATGCTTTTTGGTTCATTGTTCATCAGGTTAGATGCTATTGCAACAATACACAATGGACCTACTGTTATAACTAAATAAATCATTGTTTTGAGATGCAAAAATTATTTTGAAGACAACAGAACACACAGAGACTTGTAATGTTATCATTTTGAGTATATTTTTAAGTACTTTCAATAAACTCTTCAGACCAAAAGGGTTGATTATATTTATAAGTCACTATTCTATTGTTTTCCATTCTTATCCAGGGAATTCTAAATGTAAATATTCATGGCATTATCCCCGACTTAATTTGTTGCATTTTACACATCTGTCTAGCATAATTATTCTTATATAAAAATGATTTCCAAGACTGAGAATCCTGCTGTATTATTAGTAATTATAACTAATTTCCCGAACAATCAAATAATAACAAATGATTTCCAAGATTGAGAATCCTGCTGTATTATTGGTAATTATAGCTATTTTCATCACATTATTTCTTGGAACCCGGGCAGATGAAGCTCGTTAGCCTTGTCAAGGCGATTTATCTAGAAGAAGAAACCTCTGATCAAAAACCAGTCAAATCCCATCAATTCAATGATGGCTCCACTGCCTTGTGGATATCTTCGGGAGTTAGGAAGGCTATGGGAGTAAAACAAGATATAAAATCCGGAGTGGAGCCCACAGGGCTGCTGGATGTCGACTACGACTTCTTCCGGCAGCTCCTGCATCCAAACTGGTGCCAAATGTCATGCTCAGTATTACTTTGGACCCCACCAGCAAGGACGCAAGGGGGATCTTGACGTCTGGGCAAGCCAGGATCTCCATACTCCACGCCCAGGCTTGCGCCCTGGTGAGGTCACTCCAGTCTCGCTACTGCGTGAGAAAACAACACAGAAGCTGAGTCTGTTTGCTGATGGCTGCATACAGATTGGACTCACCATCAGCCTGGAAAAGACAAATGTCAGATTGAAAGGTACCACCATTGCCCCTTCAGTCAAAATCAATGGTGTCACCTTTGAAGCATTCAATAACTTTACCTACCTGAGGACAACCATCAGCAATACTCTCTCGCTTGATAAGGAGCTGGTCAGAAGGCTTGGAAAAGCAAACACCATCATGTCACGACTGACGAAGAGGGTGTGGAAAAACACGCGCTGACAGAGCACATCAAAGTCCACGTTTACCAGCCCTGTATTCTCAGCACCCTTCTATATGTAAGTGAGACCTGTAGTAACTACATGACGCAATAACGCCGGCTCAACTCCTTCCATATACGGTGCCTTAAATGCATCTTGAAAATCAACTGGCAAGATCGTGTCCCACACAACAAAATCATGCAGCGTGCAAATAGCCCCAGCATGTTCTCCCTGTTGAGCAAATGTCGCCTTCGATGGCTGGGACACGTCCGACGTATGGAGGATTTGGGACTGCCAAAACATATCCTATATGGACAGCTGGCCACAGGCACGAGCCGAGTCTGCTACCCCTCACTCCGTGTCAAGGATGTGTGAAAGAGGGGCTTGAACGCATGCAACATCGCACCTGATGACTAGGCAGTGCTGGCCGAGGACCGAGGCACATGGAGACTGACAGTGAGTAAGGGTATATCATTCGCTGATACGTGAAGAGGCCAGTTGGGGGCAGAGGAACGTGTTAGAAAGGGCCACGTGGCAGTAACCACATTAGCTTCCCAGTATTTTTACATAACCTGCAAGAGGGACTGCCACTCGCACATAGGCCTGCACAGCCACAACAGACGATTCCAGCAACCGAGAGACAGACGACTCCCCAAGGGATCTATCCCCATGGTCTCCCGATACTAAGTCGCCAATGATTTCTTGGAAATAGAGAGTAATAATTAAATAATAAAAAATGATTTCCAAGTCTGAAAATCAAGCTGATTTGTTTGTAATTATAACTAATTTCACATTCTCTCTTGGAAATGGACAGCAGTAATCAAATTTTAAAAAAATATTTCCAGGACTGAGAGTCCCGCTGCATTATTGGTAAATAAATATCTAATTTCCATCGCATTCTTTCTTGGAAACGGAGTGAAATAATCAAATGATACAAAATGATTTTCAAGACTGAGAATCCTCGTTCTATTAGTGGAGCTGAATTCATAAACAACAAATCGAGGCAATCGTTAAAAACATTGTAAATATCATTAGCCACTGTAAGACAAATCCCAGTGATAACAATAGCTATTATTTGAAGCCAGAGTTAAAAGCAATGAATCAAAGTCAACTCATACTATTCGCACTAGTTTGTCATTCGGCTTTGCTTTGAACGTATGGTCATCATTTTTCTTTTCCAAACACTTAAGTGATTTTTTTTATATCTACACGCTTCAAGTTAGAGACACTTCACATTACAAAAATCAATATATTCGTTTTAAGCTGTTTCGTGCTTCTCTTTCATTAGTTTGCCATGCAGAAATGAACGCTATCGTCAACAAGATGGATGCCGATCTACAAAATTGTACGATATACACCACGTTGTACCCATGCAACGAGTGTTCAAAACTGATTATCCAATCTGGAATCAGAGAGGTTGTCTACCTCGACGACAAACATCCTGACAAACATCCTGACAAATATCCTGATCCTAACACACATCCTGACATTGATAAATTAAATGCGGCGAGAGTTTTATTGGAAACAGCCAAAATCGAAATTAGGTATGATACACCTATTGTTAGTCGACATTCTGACCACTTTTTAATGAAAACTGAAATCAAAATAGTGCATGCAAATAATATTGTGTATCAAAGTCATTACATCAAAACACGGTCATACATTTTATTCCAAATCGTAAAGTGATTAAATACCAAAGTCAATTTAAAACTCTTACGGTGACTAGCATTAGATTTATATAGGAACAGTAATTTCTAAACATTTAAAAAAAGGAGTGATTGATAGTCACAATAAAAAAACATGAGTTTACAACAACAGAATCAAAGTTGTGTAAAATCTAGCATTTACAGTTTATCGTTGAAAAGGTGCATAAAAGATAAAAATTACTAGTGTATTCATACTTTCACTGCATATATACATTTGGTACCCACACCATTTGTATTTGCTGTTTTGAATCCATAGGAGGGGTAGGGTGGAGTCCTGTGTGATAATTTATATTAGTATCTTCCATTCACCCAGGATTATAAGAAGTTTAATAAAAACAATTGTTGTCTCCAAGTAACATTATAAACAAAATGAACAGGATTTGATGTAATACAAATCTATTTCTATTACACGATATTTCTTCAGACATATTTCTCGTAAGAGGAAAGGATATAAACATTGTTGTAAAACTTCGTTTGGAGAATCTGAAAGAAAATGTTTACAATGGGACAAAAATTAATCAATGTACATCGCTTCTTAGGACCCTATATGTAACAAAAGCAGTAATACTATATTATTATTATTATTATTATTATTATTATTATTATTATTATTATTATTATTATTAAGTCGTCATTTCATTTTAAAGAAATGCAAGTATTTTTGTTAATATAATAATTTTTTTGTATAAAATGTAGCGGACCACAAAACCCCTTTTTTCATACATATTTCAGGATCATGTTACTTGATTAAAAACCGATGTAAATGCAGCATCACACGCTTTTTTCATAAGCGCATGCATTACACCAAACGTATCACGAACGTCTGTCATGATACGTGATGAAATTTTCAAGCAATTTCAATAGTTTATACCTATGAAAATTACTAAATTTGCTTTAACACTTATATTATAAACCAAAATTCACATTAAATAACATGACACCTTGCTATCGAGCCTTCTTGCAATCAACATTATGTGTTGGCATGTTTTGCCTGCCCTCTTTAAGGCTTGAAGGGTTCGGAAAGTATTACACTTCTTATTTGTTTCTTAATTATGTATTACATACCTTAAACCTATTTTGTAATAATATGCTTGTCATGAATGATTACTAGTAAATTATTTTAATTTTCAGAGAGTACAAACCAGAGCATAATTTCAATTTCGAGAGACTTGTTGAAGCACTTAGAAAACTTCAATGAAAACATAATAGAAGTTTTGAAAGGATTTTCAGCATCCTGCTAGTGCTGCTTGTTATTTGTAGAATGTTAGTTTAAACAACAATCTAGGTTACTGTAATCATATATGTAGCGAAATGCTTACGTTAATTCTTGTATATCAAACATAATAAGTGTTGTACATTTTTCAATCATTGTTTCTGTTTCATTTCCGTATCAAGAGCTTAATTCTCGTTAAAAAAGAAGTTGAACATTATCATTTTCTATAATGAAATTTGTGGCGTAATTAAATTTAGAAAGACCTAGGTCAGGTTTGATATTCGTATTTTATATCAGTCATGTTTTGGGCAAAGAATTGTTTTTCTTAGATCATAAATCTTATAACATACGTACGAGTGTCATTGTTGTTTATAAAAACTTGTTTTGGTATATATATATATATATATATATATATATATATATATATATATATATATATATATATATATATATATATATATATATATACCTGAACTTCAAGAATGTAATAAAACTAGTATTATACTGAATATTAGTTTTGGTTTCCATTTGTTTACCAAAAAAAGTAAGTGTATGCTCTTCTGTTCTTGCTGCGCTGTAGAAATGTTAACGATTTGCTATTTTGTTTTAATATTGTCAACATGTGGTCAAGGTAAAGTTAGAGGTTACTCTAAAATTAATTGGGTACAGTACATTGCTTATGTAAAGAAAAGTTTACCAATGGTGTGGTTATATGAAGCGTTTGCATTGACGTCGACGCTAGCTTATAAGCAGTCAACTCAGTTTTTGAGAAACTGTTAAATGTAAATATCATGACACTTGGGTTGTACATAGATTTTCTACAGCCATTTCACAATTTTGGAAAACAGATCCAGTGTAGGACTACTCAACACTAGATACTATAGGTCATTGTGATTTTCATTTAGTCGCATGGGTTGGGTGATTACCGTTAGTGATTAATAGGAGCTGGCACTTATTACATCATATGGTAATTTTCGATTGGCTAACATCAAGGAATGCATTTTAGTTAGAACAGTATACATGTCTACTGAAGTAAGAGATGCTTATTTGACTATGGAAATTATATCTATTCTAGAGACATAAGTGTCACGCGCCAACGTTATATAAACTCACATGATGTCATATAATGTATTACCTCTATTGTGAACATTTTCATTGGGAACTATCTTTGTTTGGTGGAGTAAGTGCCTTTGCTTTGGACGTTAGCATTACTACTAAGCAAAGCTTTCCTAGCTTGTACGAAGCAAATGGGAGACGTATATATTTATCGCATGCCATAAAATGCTAACATAATTACTTTTTATTACAATTTTTTCCATCCATCTTTTCACTTTACCTCTCATAATAACAATATTGAAGAAAACGATTTAAGATTGTTCTATATTAGTTCCCTTATGTTAATGCCACATATTGATGCATAATACCATAATTCACCGATATTGTGATACCTAAAAGACTTTTTGAAGATATATAAACAAATCTAAGATATCGATTCATGCGCGTAAAATATTGAATATGCTTGTTGAAAATATTTTCAAATGGACTTTTTATTAATTTGAAAGCAAAGTTATTTATTTCAATATTTATTGCAGAAATGAACGTCATAATTCTGCTTTCGTGAATATATGATAATAAGAACAGCCTCCGAGATATCCTAATAACATGTCTGTAATGGTAGTTTCCTTTCGTTCTAGAAATATGCCGATATAAAGCATTACTTGCAACTACCTGAACGTATTTCCTATGTTCGCGTGTCTTTTTAACTACTTTTATCTCTTTGATCATTTTTTTCTGTAATACTATCATTCCCACATGTCTGAGTAAATTCTAGATGCAAGGTGTGACATCATCGCTATATTTTATCATAACTACAATAGGCATTGATAACACATAAGACGGTGAATAATTCCTCATTTCAAAACACGCTTTGAGTCTTCTATGATAATTAAATCTCTCTTTCAATGCCGTTCTGTTTCTTCAATAGGGTTGTGATGGCACTTTTCACACAGTCCTTCACATTTGTGTCATATAAAGGTTAACATACATTTTGTAATCTGACTTATCCCTTTGGTGAACTAGCGTATGTCATAGGGTCCAGTACGGTTTAAAACGCACATTAATTTTGTGCCGTTGAAATACGTTCTTCGAGCATTAAAAAATCCTTTCCACATATGTAACAATGATAATACCTTTCGAATATATCTATATATCTATCTATCTATCTATATATATATATATATATATATATATATATATATATATATATATATATATATATATATATATATATATATATATTCTTAGTTGGTCTACTCTATGTCTATGGTCATTACCATATGTACGACCAATCGATGGATTTTACTAACAAACTTGATCAGTGCATATGGCTTATAAACAAGTATAATCATAATAAGGTTCATTAACATCAATGATGGATGAACGAGTTTCATACATAAACTGACATTGCAGGTGACTGATTTTCACAGAAAAGAGATATTAAAGTTTAGTTTCAAAAGGATATCAATGATGGCTATTTACCTCTTGTCATCACGATCTGTACAAGATATAGAAGATTCACATCGTGGTCCATTCCACCGTGGTCCATTCAAACATCTCAAGAGCCCTGACAGTAGCACATGACTTAGCTTCTTCCCTTAGTGTTGGACCAGGCATATATATATATATATATATATATATATATATATATATATATATATATATAGATATAGATATAGATATAGATATATATATATATATATATATATATATATATATATATATATATATATATATATATATATATAGATATATATATATATATATATATATATATATATGATCTGCGTGTATTGGCCAAGAATGCTTTCCATTTATCTTCATCGGAATAAGGGTTTGTTTTGGTATGGTTTTGGGGTTTAACGCCATTCGTTCTGCACAAAACAGCTATATATATGGTGGCCAGTACATTTGATAGAGGAAGAAGCAGGGAAGATTTACACGCCCAAAGGAAGCTACTGGCAAGTTGTTCACATATTTTAATTGTTGGGTTGCTACTTTAAATCACTCTGGCAGAGGTTAGATATGTTAATTATCTGTATTGGCATGTGTGCATACATACATACAAATGAGCAGTATATGGATTTGACCACTACTACGTTTCCCTTAAACTACATCCTAATATATTACAAATTGAAAAATGTTCCTAATTAGCTTGGCATACAAACCACATTTGGTTCAATATATATTAGAGCTCGATATTTCCAGATGTGGCAAACACACTTCGCAGCATGTTATTAAGTCTAGTGCTGGTATAAATGGGGGGTTGGGGGTGAGGTCTTCTCTGCACATAGTAGCATAACCTAGTACCAAAAGGTCTACATGCAATTTTGTAAAGAAAAATATCAATACAGGATATACAAATTAAAGTAAATATTTTCTTTCCAACTATAGGACATTGAAGTTTGTGAAATTCTTAAGTGGAACAATGTAGCACATTTATTAACCCACAGGAACATCACATCGATGTTTCTTTCCCCTATCAACAGACTGGTTTATTGTATTTAACTTAATTAAAGTTGGGGTACCTAAATAGTCCATCTTTGGTATCTGAATGAAGACCATCTGATGATAAAGGTTTTGAAAGGAGCTGTAATGTAAATGATATTGTTTTTCTTCCATTAAGCTACGTTATAACTAATTATTCCTTTGTTTCAGCAGTGTTGTTGAAAAGATATACGATGATCGTATTACATTTAGCGTAACGTTGATACTAAGTATTAAATCTGTCCGCAGGCATATTAGGATTCCATAAGCTTATATGTTTATCGGAGTAAAATACCGTTTGGTGGCATTATTCAAAAACAAGGATTTCGTTCCTTTTATCTATGCTTTTTATTCTGTGAATCAATTTGTTTAGCCGTTATTTCTTCCATGTATTTGTATGTTCAATGTAATCTGATTTATTTTACTGGCTGCCTTATTGATGTCATTTCAAAAGATAGTGTTGATGGTTATACAATGTACTCTAGCAGACAATATTTACTATCATAAAATATTATAATTTTCCTGGAATTTCTAATCCGTCATTATCATTATTTATTTGTCCATTTCAATAATTAGAAGTGTTCTGTTTACCTTGATAATGTAGATGAGAAATAACTATAAAGCGATTAATATTTGTTGTCATTATTTTTATCTCCTCCATTATGAAGGCGATAATACATTCGCAATTAATTATAAACATTTGATGAATTTATCCAATAATGAACTTATATTTAGCACTAAATTGATATTCTACCTGCAAACTAAAGCCCTGTGCACAAACATTAGTTTGTGACAACTTGGGTCTACCCTTCTCAGATAGTATGCATCTGTTACAAGGTGAATTGAAACGGGTCATGCGTGAGAAAAAGATATTCTGTCATGTTAATGTCAATAATTGACATTTGCATGATATGCATTCGGCGTGTCATTGCAGTTGACCGATCAGCAAAGCAGAGAAATAGCCACGCCCACTGATTAGCATATAAACTGATGCACACAGTCAGTTTACATACATACATACATACATACATACATACATACATACATACATACATACATACATACATACATACATACATACATACATACATATATACCTACCTACCTACCTACCTACCTACCTACATACCTACATACATACATACATACTGTGTGACTTTGGTATATCGTTGTCGTTAGAACAGAGACAACACAGCCCACTGGAAGCCATACTAAACTGTCCATGATTTGGGAATGGAATTAGTTTACCTCTAAGATGACTTTCGGTCTGTGGTGGTTTACTACTGGTTTGTTCGAGAGGATGAAATTTAGAGTGTCAATCCCACGATCAAAGAGTCAAATCAACGGCAACATGAGTTTTAAGGTTAGGATTGCCATTTCTTTTAAAATAGTTTATATAATTTGGCGATATTTTTTCAAGATATAAACATATGTTGTTATTTGGCATAATCTACTTATTGATATTAGCTGACCATCTTTGTTTTGTATTCTTTACTTCTACTGCCTTTGTTTATTCGACAATTGGTCATATAAATTGTCTAATTGTTTGTGCAACTGCTTGTACAAACGGTTTTATTCTCAATTCCTGAAATATCTACTTACCACATTTTCTTCCAGTTTCCGCTTTTTCGCAAATATTTATGTATATTTATTTATGTATTTATTTACGTATGCATGTATACCACATACATAACAAAATTGATTTTAACGTTTTGGTGTAAGGAAATGTGAGATACCAACATATTTAATTAATACCCGCAATTGAATGGAATGAATTAAATATGAAATAATTTCCCGTTCGTACATATGGAGTGAGAGAGAAAAGAAATACCGAACTAAGAAACCAACAAGCAGCAGAAAGGGTGAACAGACCACGTTTTCATGCAAAAATAAGGCTTCCTACGAATCTCATTTTAACCCCAAAAAAATAAGTCTCCATTTAGCAAACGGAAATTTTACGATTTTGCAATCAATTTTGGTCGCAACGATGTGGTCATCCACCGTCTCTGCTGCTGGAACTTTCAGTTCTGGTTAACAAAAAATAATAAATGATTTCAACCAAATATTTGATCCAGTCTGATACGATATCGTGTCCGAGGATCATGTAAATTTATTGTTATAAATCCATGCGGGGTCGACTGAGCGTTACTAAAGAAATTTTTAAATTGATTGAAGTCCATATCGGAACACCATGTCTGCCAAATATTTCGTAGCGTATGTGTATCAACGCCGTTAAACACAGCAAGAATATTACAGTTATCTCTGATCACTTTTGGAATCTGAGTGTAGCGTTGAGTGACATATATCACATCAGTGTTTTTGTGACGCCCCCGGGAAAATATTCTAGCTGGTTTTTTTTGATTGTCTAACATCACATCGTCGTATACGACTAAATTGTTAATGCTCCCATCAAGGTCATTCACGGATGGCGCCTCGTCAATATCAGTTATAAAATCAATGGCGTTCTCACCTTTAATTTCTGATGCATTCTCGTTAAAATCCTTTAACACTTCATAGCATCGTTGATCATCTACGCTAAGAGAAACTAAATACAACTTATCCCACTTCATCCATCTCACTATTAAATTGAGCAACAATTGCGTCTTGCCAGATCCAGATGGCCCGATTATAATTGCGCGGATAGAGTTTGGTAGCGCTGCATGATGCTTAACTGGTTCTCTTGTTTTAGTCGCTGAAAAATCAATTATATTCATATCTCTATACATAAATTATGGATCTATATTGTATGAAGTGTAAAACGCGTACTGGCACAAATGATGTGACGACGATTCCAACTAAAAATAACAGATCAGCACTTACTGGTAGATGTGCAACATGTGGTATAAAAAAGTTTAGATTTATTTTTACAAAATCAAAGATTTTACAATCCGGAGATGTTTTAAAAAAAAACGAGGAGGTGATATCGCAGCCAAATTGGCAAAACTCCCTGGAACCCCATGGGCAAAATACCCCGGAGAAAAGCACCTTCCAGGATATAGCTACTGTGGCCCCGGAACACGATTAGATATCAGACTTGATGATCAAAATCAACCCCGACCCGGCGAGTATCCGATAAACGCTGTTGATAAGGCGTGTCATGTTCATGATGTTGCATATAAAAGCAGCAATCTGCAAAACAGGCATCTCGCGGATGTGAAATTAATTCATGCGTTAAATGCTATTCCTGATAAATCTTTGAAAGAAAAATTGGCTTCGTGGTTGGTAAAATCGGTTATGAAAGGCAAATTGATGTTAGGTGCTGGTAATTAATAACAACATGGAATCTATTTATTATTCTCCAAAAGGATACTGGCGGGGTAAAGCAGCAATCAGTAAACTCGCCAGCGCCGCAAAAGTGAAAAAGGCTACTGCGGCTAATTGGTTATCCAAACAGGCTATATGGCAAATTTATCTACCGCGTCCTAAACAAATCAATTTCTCGCATTTTGATGTTACTGTACCCAATGAAGTTCATCAAGCTGATTTATTGTTTTTACCACATGACAACGGTTACAAATACGCGCTAACCGTAGTTGACGTTGCGAGTCGATACAAACAAGCAGAACCGCTAAAAACAAAATCATCACCTGAAGTTGCTTCTGCATTTGAAAAGATTTATCGACGAGTCCCACTACGCTGGCCAAATCTGTTACAAGTTGATCCTTGCAAGGAATTTCAAGGCGCTGTTATATCTGCGATGAAACATCACAATGTCACTATCAGACGAGGGCATACTGCGTTACATCGCGATCAGGCAATTGTTGAACGATTTAATCGGACTCTTGCTGAACGGTTATTTGGATATCAATACGCGAAGGAGTTTATTCAGGATAAAAGATCCCGTGAATGGGTTAAGAGATTACCAGCTGTGATTACCGCGCTCAATAACGAGATTACTCGAACAATTAACATGAAACCTGTCAACGCGATTAAGAAAGCGTCTATACCAAAAATGGAAATCCAAGGAATTTCACAAAAAGATTTCAAAGAACCAATTCTTGGTAGTAATGTCACTGTTAGGTATTTATACGAACCAGGAGAGCTTGAGGGTGGTAAAAAAAGAGCTACCGATCCTATTTGGAGTGTTACTGCACACAAGATATCTACTATAACACGATCAACTGGTAGACCAGCAATCTATAAACTGGATTAAACTGCTCCTCAGCGAGGATTTACTCGACAACAACTACAGGTAATTCCTGACGATACTCAATTACCACCGCGGGGTCTTAATTAGCGCCGTTGCGTCTGTTGCACTCAAGACAAGTTAACATCACATTGTTTCTGACATGACCGAGACTGTTATTTTTTCTGTCTACGGTAAATTGGCGAGGATCTTTATCCGAATAACGCCAACGCATTATACAATTGCAACTCGCGCAGTGATTATTCTGTTGTTGTTTCAGCGTAATTATTAATTCAGCATCAATGTCAAATTCTCGTTGTTATTTTTTGTCATGTTGTTTGTAACCGTAAAGTTTTTTATTAATGATGCTAACATCAATATCATCCATTGTGGTGTCATCATCGCCTGACTCTGTCAGGACAATTTTTCGAAGTTGATTTATTTTTCGTACTCTGGATACTGCGAGATAGACTAAATTCGACCATTCGATGCGATTATCTACCATCCAAACAATTGTATCTGATATAGTTAATCCCTGTGAAGAATGTATCGTCGCTGCGTATCCTAGCGTCCACGGGGATTTATTAGCACGCAATGCATCTTCAACGACGCTGATATCAACCAGCACAATATCATTTAATACGAGAATTTGTTTTTCACGCCCTGACTCTGTCAGGCCTGGAATATCAACTTCTATATTCTGTTTTCGTGTATCCGAAGGCCTATAACACAACGGTACTGGAAGTGCTGCAAATCTTTTTTTATGCGTTTCAAATAACTTCATCTGAAGTGTGTCTCTGACTATTTTTCTACTTGCAATTATCAAATCGTTTGGTCTCCATGTTTCCCAAAAATCATTTATGGGAGTTTCTGAAATTATTTCACGCGCTATTTCGCATTGGATTCTATCCGGTTGTAATCTAATTAGTTTCTTAAATTCTCGTAATTTTTCATCAAGTGATCTATAATCAGTGGTAATTTCTTCATAGCAGTCTACAAAACCCTTTAGTCATTCATGTGGAGATGCACCGACAAATGGTGGTGGTTGGCCGTGATCACCGCACATGACGACTTTTGTGTTTTTGTTTAACAACCACTCGAGAAATGTTTGTAATACATCTAATGACACTGTGCATATTTCATCCCAAATTATGATTTCAGGAATGAATTTATCACCCATACGCTCAGGAGTCCATTTGTCACTCTTCCATCGAAAAAAACTGTGATAAGTACAGGCATTTACCCCTCGCTGTATCATCTCTCTGGCGAGTCTGTGAGTCGGTGTTAACACAATCATGTTTGACCGACGATATAATTCAATTGCACGAGTTGTCTTTCCTGACCCACCACAACCGTTTAAATAAACTGTCTTGTATCTACATATTGGATCAGATACCGGTGGTGCATTAGAAAATTCTGATTGAATCTCATCACACTTTAAGTACTTTTCATCCATGGTAACATCTGCC
The DNA here is from genome assembly GCA_030141615.1 of Unio pictorum. Lineage (NCBI taxonomy): Eukaryota > Metazoa > Mollusca > Bivalvia > Unionida > Unionidae > Unio > Unio pictorum. The sequence continues at coordinate 1,845,313 of JARLTB010000224.1, forward strand.
GATTCACAATACTCATGTAGCGTTTCCTTTTTAAATCTCCAACATCCCCAATTTGCCTCCGGATCTGTGAATTTAGCTACATCTGATTTGTATTTCTCTTGGATATAAATAGAATCAGTGGCTACTCCAACTGCGGTATTAGGAAATCTATTTATCATCGAAAATAAATTGATAGAAGCATAAGCTAGCATAGAACTTCTCAAATGTGTGTACTGGGAATTATATCCATCACAGTAGGTAACAACCGTATCCAATTTCTAACCATTGGATAGAAAAGCATCCTTACGGGATACAAGTTTTCCCTGTTTCGTTAAATCCGTTACAATAAAATCGTATTCAGCGACGTCTATGATCAACCGCGAGGAATATTTTGCATTGTCGTATCTTCCACCCTGGGTAAATTTACCGATTATTCTTCGTCCAAAATCCTTTGCTTGTTCTTTTTTAATTTCAAATAACTTCTTAGACCAATTCATGATTTGTTCTTCATTGAAAATCTCCGATTTTCCATTCGAAGAATTTCCATCTGGAAACTGTTTTCGCAGTTCGCTAATTATACGATCTAGATCGGGTTGTGGTAGCCAAACTTCTTTCTGAGCTCGATAGCATATAATAGCTTCGGAAACAATCAACGATATTAGCATACCACAATCAATCATATATCGTAGTAACACTATTGGCATCCAGGCCTTTTCAGATATATGTCTACCAAGCCAAACATAACTACACGGATGTAACCCTGTAGCGAGTTCAAATGATATCACACGAGCGAATCCGGTTAAATCAAAATCAGGTAATGGCCCATTAATCGCAACACGAGTCATTTCATGCGTGGGGTGTCCAAATCGTTTAAAATAGTTACTACATTCTCCATACCCGAGAAAACTTCCAGGATAACACGCGGATATATCAATTGAAATCATACCGCCACGATGGTATTTTGTATTACACAGTCCTCCATCACTAAATTCAACGCAACTCAATTTAACGTCCTCGAGAAAATCACTTCGTGTTGGACGCCATGAGTTTTTTTCTCTTGCGAAGTGAGCTACCACTGATGGAATAGTAAAACTATCCGTTAATAGTTTTTCATGGGAACTCTCCGGTGAAAAATCACTAGCGATTTTTCTCATTCTGTTATCTAATTCTTCAACGCGATATAATTCACCATTTGGTCTTACAAATTGATCAAATCCTATTTCGGGATCTTCATCACTTCTAAGTAACCACACTGACACAGGATCATCTTTACACAACGCATGAATAGCATCGAATAATTTCTCATTATAAAAAACAGACGAATTCTGGGGGGATATATCTCACGGTTCGTTCTCGTGGAAATATTGTTACTGCAGGTGTCCACGCGTGTTTGTTATGATCAATAATTTGTATTGGAGCCCCTCGCGATTGATATTTCGGTTCGTATAAAGCTTCTCCGGTTATCGTCATAACGGTTATTGGGAATTTTAATGATGCTTCTAATTTAGCTATATCAGAAATCTTTGCACCATGCTGTTTCACTGTCAGTTCCCATTCCGTTATTTTCCTACGTCGCAGATCAGTTAGTTTATTTCCTCGGGATGCATTTGTGAAGTGTTCCATTACCCGTGTTGCTACACAATTCAGTGAACTAGAATATTTCATAGGAGCTAGTTTTGCAATATCGGGTTTATCATTTAACGGATATAACCCATAAACAATTGCTGTTACGGGATAAGATCTTTCGTAGTATGGTTTGTCAATTCCAGTTAGAATTCCTGGTTTGGAATCTCTACTTACAATGACAGTTTTTTTATCCTTGAGGATTGGTTCAAATTTATCTCTGATAATCCATTTGCCTTCGACTTCGATAATGAATTTTATTCTGAAAAAATACTTCTGTTGGGAATAGCTTTGTTGAAAATCTTTGGATTTTACACCCTTGAATTTCCAGCCCCTTGGCGGGCCAAGGTGTGAAATTATCTCAGCTGCTCTTTCATCGTTCATAGTAGCATCGATGTTGGGTACATTGACATCTTCATGAATAATTCGAAATGTCGACCAACAGTATACTGCACCGTCTCGGTAGAATTCATTAAAACACTCCCTGATTTTACTTAGTATAGTTCTATCACCGATTAGACGTTTTGGTATATCAGAGACTCTATCGAGATTGAATTTAGTATTTCTCCAAGGCTTAATTTTTGATAATCTTTGGAACTCCTTATCGAGATTGAATTTAGTATTTCTCCAAGGCTTAATTTTTGATAATCTTTGGAACTCCTTATCGAGATTGAATTTAGTATTTTTCCAAGGCTTAATGTTTGATAATCTTTGGAACTCCTTATCAAGATTGAATTTAGTATTTTTCCAAGGCTTAATTTTCGATAATCTTTGGAATTCTTTCATGGTATAATCAATGAATTTAGTATTTTTCCAGGGCTTAATTTTCGATAATCTGTTGAACTCCTCCATGTTATAATTAAAACAAGTATTTAAATAGAAAAATATAGTATAATGAATCACTGCAAGTGGCTTATGATTGGATCAACAACCCCGTGTAACAAATCATGCAGGAACGAATTCTGTGGGTATCATATGCAAAGCGTGAGATACGGTTCAAAAGGTCCTCTCCCATGCCTCCGATGTGGGGTGGGCGTTAGAGGAAAATCACAATTATGCCTCAGTTGCGGCGGCAAACGATACAGGGAACTAAAACGCTATTATGACAAACGAATCATTGATCCTACCGATGACTCCGTCCTTGATAAAATCAAGGACAAAATCATAAAAAACCCTCAAGATTATATCAAGAGATTTATAATAAATTAGACAAATAGTATTATTATACAAATGAGCCAAGATTTCAGACCTCACCCAGTGCTTGTTAATTACGAAGCATCCCTTGATGGTGTTGTCAGGCACCGCAGACTAAAAAAACCGGTTGGATATCTGAATAATATGGGGTATTTGTTGTTTAGGGCTAGAAATAAAACATATCTCTGTCACAGAATTATTTTTGAATGTCATAACGGATTAATCGAAGACGGATTTGTGATTGATCACATAAATGGCGTGAAGACTGATAATTGTCTTGTGAATCTTCAAGCCGTCTCACAAAGTCTGAATGCAAAATTAGGTGGAACTGGCAAACATGCAAAACGCCCTAGGGGAGTTAAATCGTTTGATTTAGAAAATAATGAAGAGAGAAGCTTTCAGTCGATAAATGAAGCCAGTAGATACTTTGACATTTGTATGCCTTCAATACGATTTGTTGCAGAAAAGATAATTAAAACTGCTCTGTCTAAAAAAAATGGTCATAAAATAAAATTCGTATGCATCTGAAACTATTCAAGGGAGATAAATCCTTTTATGGATAAATCCGCCGCAATTCACACTTTACCTACTAAGTTCCCTTGTATTATGACGTCAAAGGAATTTGTCGACTGCTTAGACCATCTATTAATACATTTTCAGTACAGACGTTATTTATAATTCAGCGCATTTTACCTATGTTCGCTCTGCCGGAACGCTAGTGTTTCCTATTCATTGAAGTAGGTGGGCGTGGTTAAAATTCCTTGTATACAGCTCTTTGTGATCTAATCGATAATGTATTTTGTATAGAGAATTAGAACAGAGTAAATATACGCTGTTTTTTAACTACTGTATTATTTTGTTTAGTGTTTTATTCAAATATTTTGTCTCATTTAAATGTTGTGAAACAGCATTAATAAGTAATTCGAGGAAATAAAATAACATACCCATGAATCAACGCTGCTGTATTAGTCGCCTTATATAGCATATCAAACGTATAAAGCTTGGGGCTTTCGAAGGCCAATGCGACCGATCAAAACTAACCAACGCCATTAACCCGGGCGTGTGGTTGTCTTTTGTTCACAATCATGCAACCGGGTTAATTTAATTAGGTTGCTTTTGATTGGTTGGTTGGCCGTAGAAAATCCGCCCCGTCGTTTCATGTTTGTGCTGTATTGTGCCGTCCCACGTCCCCCCAAGCATATCTTCTGGGCGGTCTAAGATGACGTTTGTCACCTTAGGCCTCCCGCCGGAGATGTATTTTTCGGGTCTCCTTGGGCTTACTTGGATGTGAAGGCAACCAAGGAGTTCCAAAGATGTGCTGTCCTAACCTCTGGGTCTCTTTCACGTTATTTGACGCGAAAGGGGTTTCCAAATGGGGTTTAACCTCTGGGTTTCTCTGACGTCATAGGGCGCCAGCGAGATTGCCAAATGAGTGTTATTTTTTTTTTTAATAATTAGAGATACAGTATACTATAAAAATATGGATATCAAAGATGTAAATTCTATAATTGCTGAAATTTCAATTTTAAAGGATCGAGGGATATTATTATCTAAAGATCTCGACTGTGACAGGATTGCCTCGGAATATGAAGACATTGAGTATCAGTCTAGTAAGGGTCGTTATGTTTTACCCAAGATGTACAGGCTCGTGAAAGGAATTCAAAAGTCCATCAATGGTTGTTTGTACGGTAACGACATTAATTTATTTATAACGCTATTTAACACCGTTGAAGCAATACGTCAAATGCTCGGCCAAGAGTATCAAAAACGAGCTGAAATTAGTTCTAAGGTTCGTGATCTTAGAAAAATGTTAAACGAGGAAAAACCAGTATCTTAACCACGTGAGCGATAGGCTTTCAGTAAATTTTATTAAAAAATAATAATTTTTTTTTAGCGTTTTTTGTAACACTCACATAGGATTTTCTCCTGAAAGGATACTCATCAGTTTGTGCTTGCTCATGCAGTTATGTGCGTACTGGATGATCTGGTCGTGGTAGCAAGTAATCACCGCGATGCCTCCATTTTCACGTAGTTGTTGTTGTTGCCGCGTCGTTAACAAAAAACGTTCATCGCCGATCTCAGATATTACAATTCTGAAACCCCCAGCGATGTTATTTCTGAAACATTCACGCATAGCGTCGTACAGTTTAACCCTGTCTGAGATGGATACGTTAGCTTGATGGTACATTATTTAATAACTCATCTTTTAATTGTGATAGTTTCACATTTCAAAATTTAGTTCACAAACAATATATGGTAGGTGAATCACTTACAACTAGATTAGCCCGAGAGCGGCTAGCAGCAATTAAAAAGTTTATACCGGTTTGAGACAGACTTCGCGAGAAACTTCAACAACGACAACAAGCGCAGACTGACTTTTCTGTGTCAAGTGAACAACTGTTTACTCCGATAACAAGTGCGACCAAAGATGTGAAAAAGTTAACTGAATCAGCGATATACGGAGATATTCCTGAGCGAGAACGAGCAAAGAAGGCGCCGCTGCTTGATACACTTGAAAAGATAGCAGCAGAGACCGAACAAACACGCGCAGGGATACAACAGCTATCCAGTGATATAAAAACTCAACGAGAATATGAACGATTAGCTGATATTGATGATTCTGCGCCTGAACCACAACCTGTTGATGTCGTCACCCCAAGAGGTGTTTCCTTTATAGACAAACTCACCGAAGGAGCTATAGCAGAAATCAAACAACCTCAATTAATAAAACTCAAAGATTATACGACTTTTGGTGATTTTGCCGCCCAAAGCTTTCATTCTAGAAAGGACTTTTTAAAAGACGAGTATAAAAACAGTAGAATAAGCCGAGATGAATGGGTTAATTGGTTGTATAAAACGAATAAGGAAATTACTGGTAATTTGAAAAAGGATACAATTGAGTATAGATCTTTCAAAGTAGGAGTTAATAGTTATGGTATACAAAAACAACAAGAACGAGAAAAACAAAGTCGAGGCCGACAAAGGCAATTACTTGATGATAGTCAGGGCGCAACTGGTACAACTGAGAAAACAAGCGGAAAAGGATATTCGATTAAAAATCCTTTAGATTTCAACGCTGAAGTCTTTGACTCTACCGTGACATGCCCTGGTAACATTCTCAGTGATATATCACGGTTAGAGGTTCTCATCGGAGGGAAACGAGCCGGAAATAACTCACCAGAAGTAATTAATGAAGCAGCTGATATCTGTAGACGATTATTTGCCGGCGCTATCATGGACATTGATGTATATCGAGAACTCATTGCTGAATTAGTTGAAAATCACAAAGATGCCCATGGTTATGATGAGAATCCTATGGATGTAAGCGATTGATCATTAATTGAAAAACTACTAGTTTTATAACAAGATGATTATACACTACAACCATGATAAACCCGTAGGCGTCTACGTGGTGAACTCACGATTGCCTGTTTATAGAGCATATTACGGAGATGGTTTCGGCAATACCATTGCGGGGTTATTTACAAGAATGGCTCCCAAGGTGGCGCCGTTAGCTAAACAATTATCAATGAAAGCCATTGATATTATTCGTGATAAGGGAACCAGCAAAATCGGAGATTTCGTTGGAAATCTTGCCGGAAAGGCATTTTTTGCCGCGAAAGATAAAATAGCATCATTGGTGCGAAAGAAACCAGGAATGACTTCGTCAGTGGTGAAACCACCAGTGCTGCCATCAACTACAGTGATGCCTGCAAAAATCAGCAAAGCAATAAATAGCGCAGTGGAAGAAAAATTAGCGTCGTTGGCTGCTTCGGTGACTCCGTCACAATTGACAGCTTCACCGGTAACAGATAGCGCTATCATGAACGCAATAGCAGGAAGTGGTTTGAAACGAAAAAGAAATTCAAAGAATTTTCAACGACGATGATTACAAAGAGTTTCACAATTGAAAACACTAGTATTTTAATAAAATGTTTAAACGACAAGCTGATCCCGCGTTAGATATAGAAGCCCCAGTGCGCAAAGACGATTCCGTCCGCGATTATCAATACTATTCCTATCATGCAATACAACCCGACCTACGATCGCGAATTGAACTTCAAGTTCAAGATAGCAGTAAATACTTTTTGCCATGTGAAACATTTATTGAAATCGAGGGAAAACTCGTAACAAATGTTGCAGCTGATACCCCATATGCAGATGACAAAAATATCCGAGTTGGTTTCGTCAACAATGGTATAATGGCGTTATTTGAAAGTGCAAGATATCTCATTGATGGAAAAGAAATTGAATCAATAGACCGTGATGTTGATGTTGCAACAACAATAATCGGGCTAGCAAGATATTCCGATGATTATACAAGATCGGCTGGTCCGTCTATGATGTTTGCAAAGGATACCTCTGATAACGCTGACCACCTTCAATACATTAAAGTGTTAACACCGCAAGACACTTCAGTTGATAATCAACGAGAAGCAATTAATCCAGAACGTCGAGCTAGACCCGGACCTGCGTTTGATATTCTCGGAGGCGTTAATGATAATTTTAATTTAGGATTTGCAACACGAAAATTAGCATTGCACGGACAGCAGCGATATTTTTCATGTGCGATTCCACTCCATCACATATTTGGATTCTGCAGAAATGTCAGAAAAGTCATCTATGGAGCCAAACACACAATTGCGTTAGTGCAAAAAGGCGATGACAACGATGCAATTTGGCGTACTGGTGCCGTAGATGGTAAAGTTGTTTTGAGTAAAATAGTATTATGGATGCCAGTAATGACCCCATCAATTACCACGGAAGAGCGGCTGCTCTCATTTATGGAAACAGGCGGCAAATCATTGCTAAGTTGGCTAACAACAACGACTGACGTCAAACTGGATAATGTTGCTGATACATTTACATGGCACTTGGCATAAAAACAAGGCGTTTCAGCTCCACGTCATATATTTATAGCGCTGCAGAATCAGCATCGACCAAACTCTCAAGAACGCAGTCATATGATATTTGATCGATTAGGAGTCAAGGAGGTTTCGCTGAGAATAAACGGACAAAAAGAACCAACCGATGATATACAGCTTGATTACGACACTAACTACATAGCACGTGTGTATCATCGGATGCTGTCATATATGGGTCGTGATCAAAATGTTGATACTGGTTTACAAATATCGCAACTTGATTTTAAAAACCTATACCCGATTTATTACTTTTCACTGGAACATCTTGATTTAATGAGACAATCCATCGTTGATATACACTTCAGAGCTCGTATAGACCCTGGTGGCGTTAATTATAGAGCGGTTGCTGTCATTCTCAGCGACAAATCAATGTTGTTAGAAGGGGTTGGTGGACGAATGAGAATCGTTGATGCACCAGTGGAAAATCTATGATTTTCAAAAATATGTAAATGAAACTTGAAGAGTTTCCAAATAGATCAATTGAAAGCATAAATGTGTTTTACAATAAAATGACATATAGTGTTGTTAGTGTCAAGCTGACTGATGGTCAGGTCAAGAAATTAAAATCAAAATCCGCTAAAGAATGTGGAACAACAATAACGTTAAAACCAGCGCAGATGTCCGGCGGTACACATAAAATATCATTAACGGATCGTCAAATAAAACATTTCAATGATGCAATGAAAAAAAAAGCGGGGAGTTCAAATTGAATTTTCGAAGGCTGCAGTCGCCAACATGATAAAATCAGGTGGTATATTTCCATTGTTAGCCGCATTACCAGCATTGATTGCAGCGGCTGCCCCAGCGGTGGCGAAAGCGACAGCGTTGGGAGCCGTTGGTACCGCGGCAGGAATGGCGTTGAAAAAGGCAACTGGGAAAGGATATAAAAAAAAGGGAAAGGGTCTAAGATTACCAGGAACCCCGTATTCATGGTACAGCGGGAGATCCGTTCACGGATCCGGCCTGAGAATACCAGGAACGGTTTATTAGTTGAAAACCCAATTGTTGAGGAGTCTATGACTCCTATGTCCAATTTTGATTTAATTGATGCTGCTAAAAAACTAGCGATAAAAAACTTCAGAGGGTTTTTTATGAGAGATCAATTACCGAGAAAACCTAAACACATTGAAACCGGTATCATCAATCTTGATAACAGTAACGGATCGGGAACTCACTGGGTTGCATACGCGATTGATCCGCGTGGGATTGTCTATTTCGATTCATATGGGCTAGCCCCACCGAACGAGTTTATGCGGTATATAAATTCTTCGACGAAACTCAAAGAGTTTCCGATTTTTTATTCCACGCTGCCAACACAACAATTAAATGATCCACCGATATGCGGCCGTGAAGTATTAAATGTCCTCGCGGAGATTTCATTAAAATCTTTTGAATCTCCGTGGAAACCACCTCATCTGGTTGTAAATAAATACACGAGTGGGAAATTACAAGGTAATTTTAGAGAATCAATAAATTGAAAATACAAGTTGCGCTTACAATAATGATTGATATTTGGGGACGATCTCTGTCAATGTCGAAACCCACCGCGGAAACATCTGCGGGTTCTATCAAGGATGTAAAAAAAATAATTGAAGATGAAATCGCTGAGACGTTAAATTTAGTAAGTGTTGACCCGAACGAAATAGTTGTATTTCAAGATCGCCAGGGTAAATTGAAAAGCAGTGATGTATCATTGGATGACATTTTAAAACGACAACACGACGCCGCTGAAAACTCTATTGCGCTGTATTCCAACGGTGGACAACTTAAACCAGGCGCACTTGTGTCTACGATCACCGACGCGATTGCCGCCCACGACAACAAGATTGCCGCCCACGACAACAAGATTGCCGCCCAAGGCCGTGAGCTGGATGATTATATACGAGGTTATAATAGTTTTCGCAAAAATGTCGTACATAAATTCTTTGGAACCCCGCTTGTGGTTGGCATGACTCTCGCTGAAATTAAAAACTATCTATCGCTATTCTTTTTTAACAAGGACGCGGGAAGGGTGATGAATGAAGATGAAATCAAGGCAAATTATCTCGATATTTCTAAACTAATAGAAAATCTTGAAAAGGTACAAAAACCCACTAACGACGTCATTGTTAAGTTTTTTGGAACCCCGCTTGTGGCTGGCATGACTCTCGCTGAAATTAAAAACTATCTATCGCTATTCTTTTTTAACAAGGACGCGGGAAGGGTGATGAATGAAGATGAAATCAAGGCAAATTATCTCGATATTTCTAAACTAATAGAAAATCTTGAAAAGGTACAAAAACCCACTAACGACGTCATTGTTAAGTTTTTTGGAACCCCGCTTGTGGCTGGCATGACTCTCGCTGAAATTAGCGAGTTTATTGGCAAGCATACTCACAATGCCTACGTCGCTAATAGTTTCTTTGGTGTCCCAGCTACATCTACAATGACTCTCAAAGATATTAATATGTTTATAGTGAGACAAACAACACTTAATACCATCGCGGATAAATTTTTGGGGAGAACACCTGTTTCTGAAACCACATCGTTGACAGGCATGACTCTCGCGGAAATTAAAAGCGCTATTGACGAACAAAAGCTCACCAGCGAAATTGTTAATAAGTTCTTTGAGGGCAGTAAACTCTAAGATATCACGAGAAATTTTTCTAACATCAACCGGTATATTGAAAACCAAGCACAGCTTGGACTCACAGACCTTCTGATTTCATTCTTTTTTAGCAAGAGGGATGGGAGGATGATGGTTCCTACCGAAGTCAGGGTAAATTATCTCGAAATGTATAATGATATTCTTAAACTAAAAGCTTTCGATGAATTTAAATACCTTCTGATTTCGTTCTTTTTAAACAAGGAGACGTTGAAGACGATAAATACTAACGAAATCAAGACAAATTACCTCGAAATGTATAATGATATTCTTAAACTAAAAGAAGATTTTAAAAAGGTAAAAATTCCACATAGTGTAAGCACTGTTAGCAACATTGTATACACGGTTGATAGTGGGACCTTTGATTGGATCCGAGGAAAAGAAAATTACCTTCGTGTTGGCCACAGACATACTGGTGTACCAGGTTGATATCGACTTACAATAATACATCGCAATAATTTTGATTTGGAATTCAGCAACACAGGAATCAGAGGTGTTAACACGCTGACATATATTCTAGAGAAAATACCAAAACCTCCACCCGGGATACCAATCCCGCTTACGATTACTATTAAAAATTCAGACGAGTCCGTGGTTAGGGAGTCACTACCCTGGATAATAGAATTTTTATACGGTGTCCCCTCATCCGATCCTAAAACCACTTCAATAATAGGATAATTGAAAACACTATCAGGTTTAAAATAACAATGTCAATGATTCCATCATCAATGACAGCGTCAATGGCTTCGCCATCGATGACGCCTTCATCGCAATATCGATTCGACACCGTGAAAGAGTTTTCCGCTAATTTGAAATCACTTTCTGGGCATTATCGTGAAAAAATAAAGAAATACCGCAGAAGAATTACCGCCATCGACATCACCGTGTACTCGGTGTCCGGTGTGATGGCCAGCGCCGGGGTTATTTTGTCGACGGTGACCATGATGGCTCCGATTGCAGTTCCAATTGCTATCTCCGCGGAAACAACAATTGCGGCAGTCGCCACCGCGATAACTAAAAAGTTATCATCGTGTTCTCAGAAAAAACTCAGTGATTATACAGCTCGGTACCGGGTGGTATTTGACGCGTACTCGAAATTATCCGAGTTGATCTCACTGTCAATAGATAATTCGTTCATATCCGATGTTGAATTTTCCACGATGACCCAGTTGTATAACTCCGCGATGTTGAAATTGGAAATTGAAGACAACGTTAACAATAATGTCACTACAATTCAACGAATTGCAACTGCTTCAACGAATCGCGGAGAATACCACTCCGATACGAACAAGCATGATATCAATAACATCAACAAACCCTGAATTTAGTGTGAACTTCCCTTCTCCGATTCCAGTGCGTGAGATCGCGCTGGTAAAATTACGAGTATATCATAGCTGGCCTAATATCAGCTCGGTTGCATTTGGCGGTCAGCAGCCCAATAACACACTGGTGTTCTCGTATAAGAATAAACCCGATGGTACTCCAGCGTGGGAAACTGTTTCGTTACCAACTGGGTCGTACCAAATTGAGCAAATCGATGCTGAAATTCAGCGTAGAATAAAATCAATCATTGGAAAAGAATCAAAAATAGCTAATAAACTTCATGAACCGACGCTCTCGTCGTCGATCGAAATAAGCACAGAGGGATACGCTGTAGATATCTATAACAGCTCGTTAAGAACAGTGTTAGGATGGCCTGAAAAACCACCGGAAAAATCCACCACCGACTTAACCACAGACGTACAATCATATCATGAAATCAATCCCAGTTATCGAGATAATTTATCTGATATAAGAAAAGGAAAAATCGCCGATAGATTTATATTTACCAACAAAGATACATTGCAATGGGATTTTATCATTAAAAGAACAGCCGACTCATCTGTTACTATTTCATTTACGCTAACTGACGTCCGTGGTTATTTTAATGAAATTAAACAATTATATGAAAAACAACTAGAACAACTACGGAAAACAAAATCGCAAAAACACGTTGAAATAATAAATCAACTTATATCTGACATGGAATATATCTATGAACTAATTATTCAAACAATAATTAATGACAACAGCGACAGTAAACAACGATTCCTAACCGATTTCAATATCACAGAAGCCGATCTGCGTAATTTCAAGTTTCCCAAATACAACGCTGATGAACTAGCAATAATTGTTAGAACCGATATCAAGGCGCTACAAAAACCAGATTCAACTGTCCTCCTCAGGTATAATAATGATCCAGATGGTGGCGGTAGGCATATTGCACCGCACAGTGTAAATATTTCAGCGGTGATTGCTCTCAATTTAGTATGTGATGCAATTGAAGGAAGCTATCAAATTAATCTAGAGCAATCAAATCAAGCTCAGCAGGGATATATTCTTTATTCGTTTGCACCAACAGCTCCTCCAGGATTCCTAATTATTGAAAACCCAATTAATCCTGTCTACATCTGATGCCATAATAATTCGTTAACGAGAATTAATTTCCGACTCACCGACCAGTCAAATAATTTAATTGATCTACAATATGAGGTGTTAGCGATTAGTTTGTTTGTAAAGTCCTAAGGACTTCCATCATAAATGATTTTCGTCCTAAAGACTCGATCAAATATTCGGTTGAAATCATTTATTATTTTTGTTAACCAGAACTGAAAGTTCCAGCAGCAGAGAGGGTGGATGACCACATCGTTGCGACCAAAATTGATTGAAAAATCGTAAAGTCTCCGTTTGCTAAATGGAGACTTATTTTTTTTGGTTAAAATGAGATTCGTAGGAAGCATTATTTTTGCTTGAAAACGTGGTCTGTTTACCCTCTCTGCTGCTCAACAAGAAAGTGGCACTAGGTGTAGACTTTTCATGGGATTTTAATACAGTGTTCATGATACCAATTATATAATATTGCAATAACCTGGCACGATTATACGGTAAAATGTTTAAGGAGGAATGCACATATTGTTATCTTCTTCATCCTTTGTTTGTTTTCATTCCTTTGTGCGTTATTAAACCTATTAACAATCTCTCTCTCTCTCTCTCTCTCTCTCTCTCTCTCTCTCTCTCTCTCTCTCTCTCTCCCTCTCTCTCTCTCTCTCTCTCTCTCTCTTTCTCTCTCTCTCTGTACCATCGTAGGAAGATACCAGCAAAGAATTCTTTTAAAACTGAGCGTAGCTTTTTGCGGTCTATGTAACACGCCAATGTCTTGGACCTGTGAATGATGGAAAGCCGAATGCCCTTTGACTTTAAGGCGGTCTCTTTTAGCAGTGCGAAGCTGGTCCCTAACACTGCTATAACACGGAGAACACGTTTGAACTGACATCTTGCACTTGGTGGCTGGGCAATGTTTTTCAAGCAATGAGCTCAGGCAGTTATCGAGTTGTTCTGCTGTATGAGGTAAGCAAGTTCTATAGGTTTGATTGGATGTTATGCATTAGGCTGGTTCTATTTATCATAAGAAGGTTTCTTATAGTAGCAAATTAAGGAATAAAGTTAAGGCAGTAGGCATATACTAAAAAGGCGATCTGATGCAAGTTAGTGGGGCACAAGGGTGGACAGAACAATATTATCATCTGGTCTTTGAAGACTCCAGTTTACAATGTGAACACGTATATGGGTGGGTTGGTTAACTGACCGTTTAGGGTTAAAAACATGAATGGAAATCGAGAGTTTTGATGTGCTTGAGTTTGCAGAACAGCCAAACTGAGATTTGAAACGCCAAGATTAATCAGGTTGCCACCTATCAAATGTCCCTACTCCAGTAAACTCCGAAACTGTTACAAAAAAGCGATTCATTCAGATTGTTTTTTTTTTCTACTAGTAGGAGGGCGGTAGAGGCAAAACAAATGAATGGACTGACCATTGTTCCAGTGTGAGTGTTGTTGGGACGAGTTCAAATGATGTGTGGCAAAAATTGACGGTTGTGTTGTACTTATGACATTTTATTTTGGGATTCTTAGGGATAACATCAGTTCCACCTCCGCGAGATAGGCTGGGGAACGCCTTGATGGCGTAACAGGTTGGTGTTAGATCCGCACACTTTGGCTCATCGCCTGATGTTTTAGCCATATTTCTGTTAGAAAGAAGACGTCAATATTCTGATAGTTGATAAAATTAACTATTTTTGTGCGCTTTTCTGGTGGTCCCACTGATTGGGCGTTGAATAATACAAAACACAGAGGTATATCTGGGATAGTTGACTCAACGTTTGTCGATTTAATAGGGATTTGCACCAGGTTATCTAAATTAAGGGCCGAATTGTTTTCATTGTTTAGCTGGAATGGGCGAAATGGAGATAACTGGAGTTCTTCATCCTGATCTTGACTTCTAGCATTGAAACAACGTTTCTTTTTTCGCTTTCGTTTACATTTAAGTAAAGATGAATGTAGTCCGAATTCGTTTTGTCTTCACCAGAATGTAGGTTTAAGAGCCAATTAGTGACTATTTAAAGCAATTGATGAGGGTCCATCATGACATAAGTCGGTTGACTGGCGAAAACTAAACTGCGGTTTCTTCAAGAACAAAGGACGTCGTAAGAGTGGAGCGAAACGGCTGAGAATAAATTTTAATTGTTCTCATTTACTAAAGAAGGAGATGAAGAAACATATACAAACTGGATGATGAATGATGAAACACAATAATGGTGACGAAGATAGACAACAACCAAATGTATCACACACACACATATATATATATATATATATATATATATATATATATATATATATATATATATATATATATATATATACATACAGAGAGAGAGAGAGAGAATTAGAAGTTTTTTTAAATTAGTGTCAACCATGTACACATCACTAAAAATGATGTATTATAATCAATTATATAGTGATCTGTGTGGACCAACGTGTGTATATATATATATATATATATATATATATATATATATATATATATATATATATATATATATATATATATTAGAAAGGCTTTTAAGTTTTTAAAACCATTCAATTACATTTGAAGTACTTGTCTAATGCCATACATAATAATGCCTTAACTGAGATTCTTTGATATTATCTAAAACAGCTTTATTAATTTAAAATTTGAATTGTAATTTGATGTAAAATTTACAAGGAACTCTTTGATATATCGACAATTAAATTTCAATTCTGATTGTTTGTATTCTGATGTAGATTTAAAAATCTACTATTTGCAGCCAATATAACTGATGGCTCCTCTAATAAATGTGCTTGTACGGATTATGTAAATATAAATGCGGACGTATTTGCATGGGGTATATATAACTTACTTTTTCTAATAAATATTTATATTATTCAGGCATCGTATATACTATTTCACTCATTATATTATTTTGTTACATAACATTTTAAGACCATAAATGATAACCATAAGGCAAACCGTTTTCCAGATAATACAACCATACCAAATAGTATGAATTTGTCAAGCTTTGTATTATACAATTATGATAACACAAATTATCACAAAATTCTGCACTTTTAAACACATCTGTTAAATATTTTTAACATGCTCCCTATTTATCTGAAGTATATCGTGGTAAGTCTTATCATTGATTTCTAATTAGAGCTTACATTTTCCAAATTTAGTAGTAGTAGTAGTATTAGTAGTATCAGCAGTAGTAGTAGTAGTGGTAGTGGTAGTAGTAGTTAGAGTATGTAAATCATAAGAGATTTATGACATGTGGTTATGGATGAAGTTACCTTTGAGAATCCCGTTAATTACATAACTTATTCTAAGCCTTACGATGGTAAGGAAATGCTGTGCTACCTACGTGTACATTTTTCTACAAGAAAAGTAGGGTGATGAAGCATGTTCCACACTAAGAAACTGTGTGTTCCTTTTACGAAGCGTTTTCTTGATATAATTTTATAGCATCATGAGAATACGTGGGAAAAAGTGGTTTCGCAGACTATCTACCGGATCAGCCTTGTACAAGGATCCTAACGCATATCATTATTATAAATGTGAAATAACTCTTATGTTACCCACCAGAAGAATCGTCTATTGCTAAATTGATGCTAGTGATTTCGTATAATATAATTCGACTCAAGTTGTTGCATACATAGGTAATTAGAATCAGTATTAGAAAAGGGACTGCAAATGTTTAAGTAGAAATATAGGTATGATTATGTATTTGTTGACGTATCAAATGTAATGAGAAAAATATAGAAAGGTACATACATACATACATACATACATACATACATACATACATACATACATACATACATACATACATACATACATACATACATACATGCATGTATACAAGTCCCATGCTGTGGAATCTATCAGGACAGCTTTTTCAATCCAGTTGGCAGATCTAACTTTGTTCTTGTTATCTGTGGATTGAACATAATTGAGAATACACCAATTTTTTCAGATCTTAATAACTTTCACCTGGTAAAATGTCTATACCAAATATTGGACACATTGAAATAATTATTTTCATAATAGTCTAAATGCAAAATGTTTATTCGGTAGTTGTTCAAATTCTCAATGCGATGGTAATGCTTACGAAATATAAGGGCTATAATACACTACAAATGAATTGTACTGTTATATCTGTACCATGTTCATTATGGGTATATTGTTTTATCATTTATATGTTCATTCTGGGTTTTATTGTTATATCTAGGAGAAAGAAGGGTAAACAGACCAAGTTTTTAAACACAAAAAAGCCTCTACAGAGAGAGAGAGAGAGAGAGAGAGAGAGAGAGAGAGAGAGAGAGAGAGAGAGAGAGAGAGAGTAAATAGATAAAGTTTTAAAACAAAAATAAAGCTTCTACAGAGAGTTAGTAAATAGATAAAATTTTCAACAAAAAAAATAATAAAAAAAGCCTCTACGGATACCGAAACTAATTCAGACAAAATACAGTGCTGGTTTCAACCGAAGTTTCTTTTAGGTAAAAGACAAAAAACCTTTAGGTTGAAAATCGTTTACGATGAAAATCCTTCAGGATTTCACATACAGACTAATTTATTAAGTCTCTCCTCCTATGTCAATCAAATTATTTTACTGGTCAGTGAGTTTAAAATTAATTCTCGTTAATGAATCATTATGACATCACATACACACCGGATTTGTTGGATCTTCAATTATGAAATATCCGGGTGGAGCCGTTGGTGCAAACGAATATAAAATATACCCCTGCTGAGCTTGATTTGATCTTTTGAGATTTATTTGGTAACTTTCATCAATAGCATCACATACTAGATTTATTGCAATCACCGAGGATATATTAACATTTTGAGGAGAAATATGCATTATTATGTTTGAGGATGGTTGTTTGTGATTATGTTATATTTTGCCATGCGGCGAGTATTTGTGGGACGTATTTTATAGAGGCGATCATTGGTTTATTTTTTTTAGTTCGTCTGTATTATACTCGGGAAACATAAAATTCGGCAGCATAGCTTCTATTATTTTGTAAAAATTTAAAAATTATTGTTTGCTCGGACTTATTGTTACTGTGTATATGATATGTTGATGAATAGTTTCCATATCGGATATAATCTGATTTAACAGTTCTATTTGTTTAATAATTTCATCTGTTACATCATAAAAGAGATTTTTGGTGAATAATTGACGTAATTGTCTTTGGTGCAATTCATATTCGCGACTAATATTTTAAAGGTAATTTTGATATCCTGTTCGATCAATGCTCTTTTTAATATTCCGTAATGCCACTCCATCATGAAAACCATAAGCTATTGTATTATCCGGTATAGATTTTATATCTTGCCATAGCGGATTATTCTCGTACCCTGGAGTAATTCCATGATACGATTTTTTTTGGAAGTAAAATCAGATATTTTGGGTTCAGGTATTGGTAAAGATGTCCGAGGTGGGATTTTAGGTCATTCTAGCACGGTTCTTATATACCTCTAATAGATATCTACTGCATATCCGGGTGAGATTATCTCAATCGCGGATGATAATGTTGGTTCATGAACTGTTATAGCGATGTTTCATTCTCTTCCCTAATGGATTGTATTCCACTCTGTAATTCATTATTCATCTGTTCGATTTGTTAAGACCCAGATCTTAAGGAAACTATACTCCAATCTGGAATCTCGTCTGTTTTTTTTCACTCGCAAACACCAAGGAATTATTCGGTTGCTGACCACCATATGTGTTTGATCGAATATTTGGCCAACTGTGGTATACTCGTAATTTTGCTAGCGCTATATACTTAACCGGAATTGCAGTGGGAAAAATTCACACTGAATTCAGGGTTGGTTGAGGTTATTGAGATCATGTTTGTTTTTTGCGGCGTTGTATTCGTGGCTATTTTTTGAAGTTGATGTCATCGCCATTGTTATTATTGTGTTTTTTTCTAATTTTGATTTTGCGCTGTGGTAGATGTTCATCATCGCGGAAAATTCGTTACCTGATATTGTTGTGTCATCGAGACTAGATGATATCAGCAACGACAATTGGGAATACGCTGCTGATGCAATATGTAACTTAATTATATACTCGTGTAGTTTATTCTGACTGCATGTGGATATTTATTTTGTTGAATCCATGTAATTGTTGTCGCCGATGACACACAAATTGTGACAACTACAGGTGCCAGTGCTGTTATCGCTGATAACAATATACCCGTTGCAGCAATTACTCTCGAAACCGAATACACAATAATATCAACTCTGGTAATTTACCTGCGGTATTTTTTTATTGTCGCGGTATACTCGTCAATAAGATTTTTTAGTTTAGTTTGAAACTCACGGACTTGATCATATCGATATTGTTGGACATTCATCTATTTATTTAAACCAATTACAAATTCTATGTAGTATGGCATTGCCGTCCTAGTAAAATTACCACTGACAAAGGTTATTGTAAATGTTCCCATGGCACCCTTATCTATTTTTGCACTTGTCGTATTAATTCCCGTAGATGTATCCAAAGACACATTAAACCGTACTCTTGAAAGCAGGGTCAATCTATAGATACCTTTTGACTTCAGCGGTAATATTAATAATGTTATTTTTAGGTGTCAAGTCGAAAAATCCTTGATGTGTCGAGTAAACTGTATTGATAGTTTGTTCATGTGGTATCTTGCGTTTATCAAGCCAGGTTGAGATAGCAAAAAATCACTAACGATATTGTCCTGTGTTATTTTAATTGTATCAATAGTTGTTTTAATTTCAGAGAGTTTATTGTCTAACACATCTACATTTTTTTAACAAGATCATTCACGGAAATATTAACATCACCTAAACCACCCCATAAAACCGTACACGAATATACGAGTAATCGCTTGAGAGAGATCTTCCCCAAATATCAATCATTACATTTTAAGATCTCTCTAAAAAGCGATTACTCGTATATTCGTGTACGGTTTTATGGGGTGGTTTAGGTGATGTTAATATAGCGCTAAGTACATTCAATTCCTGCTGGCCGCATATTGGTGGGTCGGTCATTTTTTGTGTTGGTAGCGTGGAGTATCAGATCGGAATTTTTAATTGATGTATATAACGCATACATTATTTAAGTGGTGCTAACTCATATGAATCAAAATAAACAATTACACGCGGATCAATCTCGTATGCAACCCAGTGAGTTCCAGGTCCGGTGCTGTTATCGAGAATAATGATACCAGTTTCAGTGCTGATTGGTTGTTGTGGTAATTGATCTCGCATAAAAACACCTCTAAAGTTTCTTATCGCTGTTTTTTTTTAGCAGAATCGAGTAAATCAAAATTTGACAGCAGAGTTAGTAAACTGTCCCTGGTAGTCTCAGGCCGTTACCGCTGTACCATGAATATGGAGTTCCTGGTAGTCTTAGACCCTTTCCTTTTACTGATGTTTTTATTTTGGTATCAGCGTCCAGTCGCCTTCATCCCATCGGCGGAACCAACAGCTCCGAGAGTGGCAGCTTTCGCGAAGGCGGCGGCAATTATCGCTGGTAGCGCAGCGAGAAGTGGAAATATACCACCTGATTTTATAACGTCTTTGATCGCGGAAGCAGAGAGAGTGACCTGAACACCTTTTTTATATGCTTGAAATGTGTAATCTAAAGAGCTGTCAGTGATAGTTTGTTCTGACCACCAGACATCTGACTGTGAGTTAACGATATTATAGTTCCTCATTTGTTTAGCTGAATCCGATTGCAAATTTTTAATCTAACCAGGAGTCAGAGTATCACTAACATGATTATATGACATTTTATTTAATACGAGAGTAATCTCATTGTCGACGTGTTTTTGGACCGCTACATGTTTTCTACTAGCGCATCAACTACCTTCATTCGTCCACCAACATCTTTGAGTAGCATTGATTTGTCACCGAGAATGACTGCAATTGCTTAGTAATTAGGGACAGTGATATCACCTGCTGCATTAGTCGGAAGAGTTACGCGACCTCGGAAATGTATGTCAACGACGGACTGTCTGGTTAAATCAAGGTGTTCCAACGAAAAATAATAAATCGGATATCGATTTCTAAAATATAATTGTGATATTTGCAGACATTATTATCACGTCCCATAAATGTCAGCAAACGATGATACTCACGTGCTATTTGGTTTTGTCCGTAATTAAGTAAAATATCCTCGGATGTTTCTTGTTGGAAGTTTATACTCAACAAGACTTCAGTAACACCCAGTTAATCAAACATCATATGGTTACGTGTTTGTGAATTTAATCGCGTCTTATCCTGTAACGCAACAAATATATGACGCGACGCAAAAACACCTTGTTTTGATGCCATGTGCCATGTAAATATATCGTTAACAGAAGTCTCCATAATATCTGTTGTTGTCTTTAGCCATGACAGCTAATGATTTACCACCTGTATCCATAAATGATAGTAATTTTTGCTCTGTTGTGATTAATGAAGTCATTACTGGCATCCACAATGAAAGTTTTGTTATATTTATTTTTCCATCAAGAACACCAACACCATGCCAGATTGCATCATTATCATCACCTTTTCGCACGAGGACTACTGTATGTTTCGCTTCAAAGATAATTATTCTGACATTTCTGTATAATCAGAAAATATGAGATAGTGGAATCGCGCATAAAAATAATCTACGCGGTCCTTGCAACATTGATATGCGTGTTGCAAACCCTAGGTTGTAATTGTCAGCATTAACATCACTGATAATATCAAAAGCAGCATCTGGTCTTGTATATCCGGCAGGTGCTGGATCAACTGCAGTATCTCGAGTTACCTTTACTTTAACATACTGAATGTGTTCAGCCTGATCAGTAATATCCTTAGCGAACATCATAGATGGACCTGCTGATCTTGTATAATCATCAGATAATCTCGTTAAACCCACTATTTTTGTGGCAACATCAACATCATGCTTAATAGATTCAATCTCTCTTCCATCGATCATATATCTAGGGCTACTAAATAATGCCATGATACCGTTATTGACAAAACCAACTCGGACATTTGCGTCATATGGCGTATCAAGTGCAACATTTGTTACAAGTTCTCTTTCTACTTCGATAAATGCTTCAGCGGGTAGAAAATATTTGCTTGTATCTTGAGCCTGAAGTTCGATTCTTGATCGAATATTTGGTTGTATTGCGTTATAGGAATTAAATTGATAAGTGCGTACAGAATAATTTTTAAGAACTGGGGAGTCCATATCCATTGCTGAGTCGGGTGAAGATTTGAACATTTTATTATATATTTCTCGATCTAAATCGCGATTTAAATCCACTTCCCGCTATCATATTTGCATTATTATTCCCCTGAGCATCAAATCCTTCATATTTTTTTTATCCCCAGCGCTGTTTTTTTTTGATAACACTCGCAGGTAGTTTTCCCAGTGATGTTTTCTTCTCGTCGGCAAAACAGCGTGATTAGTTTTTTTTTTTGCCGCGGAAAATGTTTTACCGGCAACATCACCAACAGCGCTAATAACCTTATCACGAATAACATCAATAACTTTCATCGATAATTGTTTTGCGATTGGTGCTATTTTTGGAGCCATCCTTGCAAATAACCCTTGAATAACATTACCGAGACCATCTCCATAATACACCGTATAAACAGTCGATTGTGAATTTACTACGTAAGTCATATTTGGTTTATAGTGGTTCTAGTGTATGATCATTTTATTTAAATGCTATTTATCTAATCGAGTGACAATTAGTCACTATGGTAATCATCAACGAGTTCATCGATAAATTCTCGATATATACCAATATTCATGATACCACCTTTAAATAGTCATCGACAGATATCAGCGGCTTCATTAATTATTTCCGGTGAATTGTTTCCAGCTCGTTTACCCCCCATAATAATTTCTAATGGTGCTATGTCGGAGAGAATATTATTAGGACAGGGAACACGACCACTACCATGTGTTCCAGATGGAGTTACACTCTGAGAAAATTCCTTACCGGTAACACCAGTTGCCCCTTGCGTATCATCAGATTCTTCTTTAGATCCAGATCCCAATCTTGTTAAGATATCATCCTCATATTTTATTGTTTCTTGTTGAGGTGAGAAAAATATTTGTTTTGAAGATTGTTGTATTTTCCTTTGCAATCTTTGTGGTTTTTGTTTTACTATTACTTGCTGTTTGTGTTCTTCATATTGATCATACACTTTATTTACGGCATGGAGATATCCCCAATACGATACATATTTTGTATCAATTCGACTTGTGTTAGTTTTGATTTTATAACATACTTCAGCTCACTGTTGTTTTTTTTAATATATCACTTATAGTTTAGTTTAAACATTCATAAGTCGTAACAACAAGAGCAGGATCACATTTATAGATTGTTGTTGAGCCTCCTCAGTAAATCTAGCATGTAATTTTTCGATTATTTCTTCATCGGTTTTTTTTGGACCGTACTGAAATCTTGCCGGTTGTGTTATTGCAGGAGGAAAATTTTGTAAAAGTCTAGATGTTTCTCCGGTTCTTTGCGCGCTTTTTTCAAGTTCAGGAAGAACACAATTTTTTGCTTCTTCCTCATCTCCTTCTTTTCCATATATAACCTCTTTAGTGGTTGAAGTAACAGGTTTGAATAATTGTTCAGCACCTATTGCAATATCAACTTGAGATTCCTGTCGAGCTTGTAATTTATTTTCTAACAGAATCTCTCACAGTGATAAATCTCTTTATTGCCTCTAATCGCTCTCGAGCTAGTCTAGTTGTTAACGATCCTCCTACCATTATTGATATATGATATGATTTAATTATAGCAGCTAACAAAAAAATGACAAGAAAGGCAATTTTCTGTTTCGATTTCGCAACAAATAAGGATTTTCATCTTAAGATCTCAATTGTAAACGATTTTCACAGTGATATCATCACCGAAAAGATTTTTACTTAAACGAATTCCCAGTGTTATTTTACTTCCGCGTTGCACGGTACAAAAACACAAAAAAATAACACAACTAGTGTCATTATCATTATCTGGATGGTAGCGTGTTGTTGTGTTTCATTTACCCACTTCCTGATAGTGTGTGAATATATTTCGTTTTTAACATTATGGCCGTGTGTTATTGTGTTTAATGAGCTCTTTTAATATTTTCATTCTGGAATTTATCGTTTTTTTAACTTCATATTCTCTACTGAGGTGAGATCTAACTTTTTCTATTGAGTTAAATAGTGGAATGAATTTATTTACATCACTGTTATATGCTAATGATTTCTTAACAGCTTTCTGTACTTTTTAATAAATTCGTATTGGAACGGTAACACGTACTTGTTATTTTGGCCTATATCTTCAACATATTGAAAATCAGAGAAAATTTGACCACAATCTAATTTATCTGATAATTTTATTTCTTGATTTTTTAAAACTGTAATTGCATTTATTATGACATTTATATTTTCGTAAATCATTATATGATATATTTTCATCTAATACATTTATATATCTAATATATTTATGAATGACCCCATGTGAACTGCTAAAATACCTTCACATCTTAGAAGTCCAGAAGTCATATATATATTTATATATATATATATATATATATATATATATATATATATATATATATATATATATATATATATATATATATATAAGACAGCAGAACCCCATAAATGTCCCAAAGGTGCCTACGCATCTGAGTGGGCCCAGGGGCAGCAAAAAGTACAATCCCCGTGTGAGCCTTTAACATCTCAAATAACAGATTAGAACCTCAGAAGGCGTGCTTGGGGGATGACAACGCAACATATATATATCTTAATTAAGGTATAAGTATGACGGCTTTTTTCCCATATGAACCCTTGAAATGCCATTGACAATCCAATAGGCTCAACTAGAATACATATATTATACAATACTTACATACATACAGCTATATACGGTATCATCAAATATTTACAAGTTATATACAATTATATGCAAATATATACAACTATTTACAATAATATACAACTATTTAAAGTGGCCCCTCTCTACATTCAACTGAAGCACTCTTGGTCATACAAATCGTTCTCCGTCATAAGAATAGTCCGGAGAGAATGTAGAAAGACACATTCACACTGTGCGACAGTGTGACAAGGAGGTTTACAGTTGAACCTCGATTATGAAGGCTTTAATCCCAATAATAAAACCGGCTATATACTGTATAAACTGACTAATACACGGAAATCAACAAAAGCTTGTGATTTGTTCTTTCGTTTTTACTTAATTGTGATTATCGACAGAATCTAAACAAAGCAAGATACCTGACAGTAGTATTAAAAAAAGAATACTGTTTGTGTAAATACTTTTTTGTTTGACTCGTTTTCTGACAGATTAAAAAATATAGTATATCAGAGAACGAATTGAGAGATAATATGTGATTATTCCCATGAGATCATAGAGGGTATTTCCGTAACAACAACAAAAGAGTTATCTATGTTACAGGATTATACACACATTACTAAATGAGTTACATCCTTTCGGTGTTAGGGTTATACACATATTAATAAATGAGCTTTTCCCTTCGGTGCTAGGATATTTCAGTCTACATAATATTCAAACCGAATGTTGTTTCCAAATTGCTTGGAAAGCGCTGATTTAAATACATTTTCTGCTACTGATTACACATATCACAATACTTGCCGGCTGTATTCATTGATTAAACTATTTTTTTTTCTTCACCCGTATGAATATTTATAAATTTTACAGATCTTGCATTTTTTGGGTGTATTCCAGTACAACCTCAAGGAATTTTCACGCTGTGTTATAGCTTAAAGATTATGATTTTTTTTTTTTTAGACATCCATCAATATGGACAATCACAAAACCGACTTTGAAAAATCTATGGAAACATTTGAACACGAATCTAGACAAATAATATTGTTTCCCTCCAGTACCAAACATCAAATCCAGGGGTTTACAGCTTCCGGTGTCTGACTACACCATCACGAGACACTTCATAGTTGATGATCACGGGGCGGGATGTGGTTGAAATTCTTGGTTTATTTATATACATATGTATTATTTGTCTAATTAATTATTTGGTTTAATTAATAATTGTTGAACATCTAGTAATATAGTCTTGATATGTTTTTATGATTTTGTCAGAGTCAGGGCTAGAGTCTTTGATTCGTTTATCATAATAGCGCTTAAGCTCCCTGTATCTTTTACCACCACAATTTAGACATAACTGTGTATTACCTCGTACTAAAACATGACATCGTATGCAGGGTTTGGGACCTAAGCTTCCTCTTCGCACACTCTGTGAATGATATCCACATAATTCGTTTCTGCGCGATTTGTTACAAACGGTTACTGATCCTATCATAAGTCATTTACGGTGATTCATTATATTTAAATTATCTATTTAAATACTTGTTTTAATTATATTATGAATGAGTTTCATAGATTATCCAAAATCAAACCCTGGAAAAATGTTAAATTCAATCTCGATAGAGTATCTGTAGATGCACCAAATAAGGGTCTAATAGGTGATAGAAGCATGGTAGGTAAAATCCATGAAGGGTTTAACGAATTTAAGTGCGAAAGAGTATTTCATTGTTAGTCAATATTTCGAAATGATGGTAGAGTTGATGCTACCATGAACGACCAAAAAGCAGCAGAAATAATATCGCATCTTGACCATAGAAAAATATTAAAATTTCCAATAACGAGGAAATAAACTGTTTTACAATCCCGTCAGTTACAGCTCATTTCGCGAGAAAAAAAACGTTTGTGGAATCCAAGGAGGTCTTTGAAGACAGGAATAAACACGCAAAGGATCTCGGTAGAAGAATAATTGGTAAATTCACCAATTTGATCACAAGCGACATTATTCACGATTAATTCTAGATGATGCAACATCTAGAGGTATGTATATATGTCAATCGTAAAGACGCTTCTTGTCCGATGAAACAAAATTCTGTACAATTCTTACTTACGTAGCTGGAGAATGTTCCAAAAAAGCCATCTAAGGGCGTCTATGCTGGCTTATGCTTCTATCAATCTGATATCGATGATAAATAGATTTAATGAATTTGCGGTTAGAGTCGCCACTGATTCATTTTTATATAGATATCAAACATAATGAAACTGTGGCTGAACCAAAAAAATTAAGACGAGTGTTGGGGATCATGGAGAATAAAGAAAGAAATGTTGCGCGATTATTCTAATCAACAGATGTTACGATTGAAAACAATTGCATAAAAATAATCAGATATCGGAACTATCGAAAGCCACATCGTTATCCGATCCCATATGTAGATATAAAACCAGTTACTTTAACAGATCTAGTGGGTCTGGGAAGACGACTTGTGTGATCGAATTATTTCGAGGAAAATCAAACATGATTGTGCTAACACCAATACACAGACTTGCAAGAGAGATGCTTGCACTTATCACAGTTTATTTCGATGCAAAGGTGACGCATGGACTCTTTATTGAATGGGTGCGAAATATATTCCTCAAATCATTATTTGGGATGAGATATGCACAGTGTCGTTAGATATATTAAAATTGTTTATCTGGTGGTTGTTACCGACAAATAAAGCTGTGATTAGGTGTGGTGATCATGGTCAACCACCACCATTTGTCGGCTTGTCTCCGCATGATTGGCTGAAGAATTCTTTTACATTATTATAAAGACATTAACACTGATCATAGATCTCTTAATAAAGATTTAAATGAGTTCAAGAAATGAATCAGATTACAACCGGATAAAATCCAGTGTGAAATACCGCGTGAAATAATTTCAGAAAACACATTAAGCTATTTGTGGGAAGCGTGGACACCAAACGATTTGATACTTCAGATGAAGTATTTTGACACAAAGAAACATTCGCAACACTTCCAGTGTCATTGTGTTATAGGTCTACGGATTCACAAAAACAGAATATTCAAATTGATATTTCAGGACAGACTGAGAAGCAGATTCTCGTATTAAATGATATTGTGTTGGTTGATATCAGTGTTGTCACAAATGGATAACATGCTGATAAATCTCCATGGACGCTAGGATACGCAATGACGTTACATTCTTCGCAGGGATTGACTATATCTGATACGATTGTTTGAATCGTATCATCGCATCGAGTGGTCGAATTTAGTTTATCTCGCAGTGTCCAGAGTACGAACAATAAATCAACCGCGAAGAGTTGTTTATGATGCTAATGACACCACAATCAGTGATATTGTCAGCGATGATAAAATATGAAAAAATCTCGCTCATTACTAACAACAGGATAAAAAAATAAACAAGAATTTGATATTGATGCTGAATTTATAATTACACTGAAACAACAACAGAATAATCACTGCGCCAGCTGTAATTGTATAATGCCTTGGCAGTATTCGGATAAAGATCCACGCCAATTTACCGCACACAGAAAGGATAATACTGTTCGTCATGATCGAGATAATGTGACGTTGACATGTCTTGAGTGTAACAGACGCATAGGTGTTAGTTAAGACCACACGGTGGTAATTGAATATTCTCGGGTATCACTTGTAATTGTTCACGTGTAAAAACGCAATGAGGAGCAGTTGAATCTAATTTACAGATTGAGGGTCTACCCGTGGATCTTGATATGTTATATATTGTATGCGACGTGACAATCCAAATAGGATCAGTAGCTTTTTTTCCTGCCTTTAAGCTCATCCGGTTCGTACAAATATCTTACAGTGGCATTGCCGAGTATTTGCTGTTTTGAAAAATCATTTCGCGTTTGTACGGGTGTATACGTTTTTTGATGGCGATAAAGGTTTGATATTAATTGTTTGAGTAATTTCCATATTTAGCGCAGCTATCACACCTGGTAATCTCTTGACCCATTCACGAGATCATTTATGTTCGATGAATAGGTTCTCGTATTGATATCAAAATAACGGCTCAGCAAGTGTTCGATTAAATCGTTCAACAATTTCCTGATCACGGTGTATTACAGTATGTCCTCCTTGTAACGTTGTATTATGATACGTGATTGTTGATAACACTACACCCTAAAATGCCTTGCCAGAATCGACCTGCAATGGATTTAGAAACTGCAGCAGACCTCGTCGATAAATTCGTTCAAACGGAGAAGCTATTTCAGTTGATGACTTTGTCGTTAATGGTTCAGCTCCTTTGTATCTACTCACAACATCATCCACGGTTAGCGCGTATTTGTATGTCTGTTTATTAACATTATCATGCGGCAGAAATAATATATCAGCCTGATGAACTTGATTGGGGGAGCTGACATCAAAATGTGTGAAGTTAATTTGTTTAGGGGCTGGTAGATATAACTGCCATATCACCTGCTTGGATAACCAATCTACCGCGGTGGTATTTTTTACTTTTGCGGCGTTAGCGAGTTTATCGATTGCTAATTTACCCCGCCAGTATCCTCTTGGGGAATAATAAATATATTCCATATTGTTTTCTATTACCAGCACCCAGCATTAATTTACTTTTCATCGCTGATTTTATCAACCATGAAGGTAATTTTTCTTTGAAGAATGTATCAGTGATAGAATTCAACGCATGAATCAATTTCACATCTGTGATATGTCTATGTTGCAGATTGCTACTTAGATAAGCAGTACCATGAGCATGACATGCTTTATCAATAGCGTTTATTGGATATTTGCAGGATCGGGGTTGGTCTAGGCCATCAAGTCTGTCAAGTTCCAGGGCCACAATAACTATACCCTGGAAGGTGTTTTTCTCCTGGATATTTTGCCCATTGAGTCCCGGGAAGTTTTTTCAATTTTGCTGCATTATCACCTCCATTTTTGATTTAAAATCATAACAAACCTAAATAAATTTTGTACCACTTTGTACACACTTACCAGTAAGTGCTGATCTGTTATTGCTTGTTTTAGTTGTTGTCAAGTCGTTTGAGCTAGTACGCGTCTTACATTTAGCACGATATAGATTCATAATTTATTTTTTAATAACATGAATGTAATTGACTTTTCGGTCGACAGAAACACGAAAACCCGTTAAGGATCATGCAGCGCTACCAAATTCATGATTATACTTGGACCAACTGGAAGTGGTAAAACACAATTGTTACTTAATCTGATATGTCCGTCAGTAAGGACGTTTGCGTTGCTAGTAAGCAAGCGTTTTAGAGCTAACGATATCCGGGTTGTATTTTAAATGTAGAAAATATCATTTAAAATCAGAGGCCCTTTTCGTATAGTTGAGTTCCACTTCTGTGTTGGTCACAATTAAAGCACGTAAATACTGTATTTTATCTTCGTAAAAGGGGACATCATTAACGATGAAATTAATGCTCTAAAATATCAACCTAAATAAATATCTTACACGGCTAGCTGCCAGAAAACGAAACACAGTCTCTAGTCTACAAGAAACATGCAAAACTAAAAAGGCATATTATTGATAATGCCATCTGAGTAAAAAATTTCACATTTACATCTCAGTCTCGTTATTTGATCGATACATTCATAAATTTATAATTTCAGCTTTACGTTGATAAATCGATACATGAACGATAAAATCATGACATACATGCCTTTACCTTGGTAAGTCGTTATATGAACGATATAACCAAAATTACAGGTTTTTACATCTGTCTAGGTATACGAGCTATATATTTATAAATTTATACATATACATGTAATTGTTAATCGGGTGATAAGACGTTATTCACGTAAGTTTTGAAATGCCTTTCGTTGAAATCATCCTTTGAGTTTTTTTCACTGAGTTACTTGTTGTTGATAGTTCCATGTTAGTAACATTATAATTGTTCTTATCTTTTGTTTATAGTGCTATCACTTTTGTTTACATTTAAAATGTGTTTATAAATAATAATCTTATTAACACAGTTGCTTTCGGTGTTTGCACTAATCTAGTCGCGACCCGGCTTCATCCTGTGACATCCAGTACTATTTAGATATCATCAATATACTGACGCTGTATGTACAAGTAGTACATGCAGATCATTTCAAAGTTAGAGTCCATTATTGTGGATAACTTGTGTTTAATTCCAGCATTTCCTCAGAATATGTATCTTGCATGACCTATTTGAAATAATTTCAACAGGAGTTTCATTTTATTTTTGCGGTTTACTCAACGACACATTGCACATCATAGTTCAAGGCCACATATTATGAGGTGTTCTAAATCCGATATTGAATGTGTTGGTGTACCTGCAGTCTCGAGAGTGCTAATGTGCATATCACCTTGAATGCGACAATGTGTTAAGAGTCTTTTGATATAACACAGTAATACGATCCAAAATATCCATCCTAAATTCCAATATAATTCGTTTTCATGATATTTCAAGGTGAATACTTACAAAGAAGGTAAACAAATGCAAAATAAATCTCACAAATTGCAAACGGTTCAAATGAATAAAGTTATAAATAAATTTTAGTGGGATTTCCATATTAAAATAAAACGGTAAAAGTGTTAATGTGTAAGTCTCGAATGTATTAATTTACCAGCGGTCCTAAGTGTGATGATGTGGAAACATTTTTTCGAAGTCAAAGATCTTCTTGGTTGAATTCAGTATTTTAAAATATCTGTCAAATATTGTGCGCTTTTTAATTCCAGAAAGTGATACATTTAACAAATAATTACAGCCGAAATCAAATTCTGAATACACCAATGCATATAATTTTGCCTCTGATGTTATGACCAGAATGAGTCATTTATCAAGCAGCAAGATTAAATTGTTTAATACAACAGAGAGAGAGAGAGAGAGAGAGAGAGAGAGAGAGAGAGAGAGAGAGAGAGAGAGAGAGAGAGAGAGAGAGAGAGAGAGAGAGAGAGAGAGAGAGACAGAGGGAGAGAGAGAGAGAGAGAGAGAGAGAGAGAGAGAGAGAGAGAGAGAGAAGAGAGAGAGAGAGAGAGAGAGAGAGAGAGAGAGAGAGAGAGAGAGAGAGAGTGCTTGTGTGTCGTTTCACATATTACTTAGAAAACAGTATTTTTTTCATGCGCAAAGATGTAGATCGTGTATCATAGAATAAAATCCCGGTAAATTCTTTGATTCCATTCTATCGGAATTCTCGATGTCATCTGGATAAGCATAAGAAGAAAACTTTGGAAATTGCCGCTCGTACTGCTGATTAATATACCATATCTCATAAAGTTTCTTTTGTAAGTTAAACGTCCACTAATACAAGCCCTTAAAATTCCAATCTGGCAGAATTTGTATAAATCAAGTTTCAAATAAAAATGATCAGACATCCTATCTCTTTCTGTGTGTACCTTTTATAAGAAGAAATGACACGTTATTTCTGATTGACACGAATTACAAAAAGCATCTGAATAAAAACAGACTTATTCCAGACACTCTTATTTCTATGATGTCATGTTTACTGTCGAACACTAAAAGCAATCCATTTGTTTGACATAGTAAACTCTAGTTTTGTTGCATTATGGAGAATTATGAACCATTCATGTCGAAGGGTTCTATATCACTCTTGGGTGATTCGGCCAATTCCATCCCTATTAAACTTTTAAGGGACACGGATGCTTCCCATCCTTGTATTATCTGGTACTTTGCTTTCTTCTGAGACGTTAACGCCTAATGGGAGTGTTTTGATTCAGCGTGTAGATTACGGTTTGTTAATGTTCCTCTTCATTGTGTACATTTGTCATCAGACTTATTCTCGGGAAACGTGACAGTCGAAACTGTATTTGCTTTACCCATTGAAAGCAATAATTTAATCCTAGACAAGGACCTAGCTAAAGACAAGTTTGTGGTTAATTAACTTGCAACTGACAAACATTGTTTTGGATATAAAACGTTGAGCTTATTGAAAAGAATTCTCAAATTTATTCGTAGCGTGTGCAGTTACCAGAGTTATGGCAATGAAAGCTCTTGATAATGATGTTGATTAGGACATTATTCTTTTCGCTGATACATATAATGGTAGGGGTTTTGATGAGGTCACTTACACTCATTGTTTTAATCCATCTAAATGTATACTTCACATTCTTCCGCTTTTAACTACTCATTCTCTTTATTCTAATCAGCGTGACGAACGACAATTACTTGTCGCCAAAGAGGGAAAAGATACTGAGATATGTTTATTTCAAACAGCCATTAGAGAAATTAAAGCCACAGAAGTACCCTTTTGTTATTTCATGCTTCCCAGTTTTGGCAAATATAATATTTCTTTTCACGTACCAACATGTGTTTAGCACCTGTGAGATAATTACACGATGTATAAAAATGTCTTTTGCTCTTCAAAATGATAAATAAAAACACGACAGAAGTATTTTTTATTTGTATTTATAGCTTGAACACAATTCTTGTCAAAATACGAAATGCATTGCATGGCCGCATGTATAAATGGTGGAGGAAGAAACTGGGAACACCTCCATAAAGACTTAGAGACCGACAGGATGCAACGGGCAAGTTTTCGCACACACACATACATATTGGCAGAGCCCGGTACATGAACGGGAATAGATGTGACATAATAATGTTCAGTAGAGGCTAGTATTATAGACCACCCAGGCACTCGCGCCTCCACGTTAAAGAATAAATAGTAAACGGGAAGAAAAAACTATCTCTGGTGTAATGAGGCAATAATTTTAAAACCGTTATATAAAGATCGCTACAATTAAATTTAAACAAATGATAAATAAATTTAAACTGCCATGTGAAATATAGCAAATTAATTCATGGTTTAAATAGATCGCAGCTAATACCTATTTTTCAGTTAAAGAACATGAAGGGTCTAACACATCGGAAACGTGTAAATAAAAATAGTAATTGATCCATTAAAGCAAATAACGATTTGCTATTTTTTATTGGAATGATGACACCCTTGGACATCAATAATGTTAAAGGAGCAATCATGAACACAAAGCAGTGTTTTTTGACTGAGGAATTGTCTGTAACATGTCTGTGCATGGTAGCATTAGAGAAATACAGACTGTTTAAAAGATTACCCACGATTTTCTTGATTCGGAATTAATCATTTTCAATGTAGCTTCAATTTAAATACTGGTGAAAACAAGTGTGATTTGAAGTACAATAAAATGAAGTCTTGTGAATCGAACAAAATATACATGTAGCAATGTAATACGTCTTTACACGTGAGAGAGCATCTGCAATTAGGCTAAATATTCCCATTTAAGTTCTTGATGAAATTTTTTTTTGCAACATCATGACGGTATTGTGTTCCTGCAATATCAAACTCGATCTTAACAGTATCTAAGAAAACGTTCCATCTTACAAATGGAATGAAGGGGGTAGTTATCACCGAATACAATAATTGGAGAAGGAGCAGAACTAGTATTCACTGCAAAGTGTTAAAACACAAACATTGATTCCAAACAATCCTTTTCTTTGGTGGAATTTAAAGGTCTGGACAACCAAAATTCATTGATGTCTAACAGCATTCGATTACCAAATTAATCCACAATATGTCCATTGCACCTATGATGCAATGCGATGTATCTTAACAATGTTGTGGTTAGTAATATATCTGTATGTGTGTGTGTTTGTATTTGTGTGTGTGCGTGAACATATTCATACAGATCGATAGATAATACCTTGCGTTGTGTAGTGTGGGTGTGGAGGTTATAATGTGTGTGTGTATGTGTGTTTCATTGTGTTCTTCTTCTTTTTCTAGATTTACATTTTTAACTGATATTTTTAAAATCCAAAATCATAACAGACAAATCAAGGAATTGGGGATTTTGGATACGAACTATTTCTGATTTGTCAAAAATGGGAAGAGATAGGCCGTAAAAACCTTTTCATATTTCAGTGTTACATAGTGGACATAATGATTGAATGAGGACAGTTTTTGACTGTTTACTGTTTTTCCAATGTGTGGTTTACCACAAAGCTGAGAAATCCTTGGGCTAGTAATACCTCATGTAATGCATATTTGTTGGATTATTAGTATAATATAATCTATCTACTTTTCCAAACAATTAACCATTGGGTCTGAACATGTATATTCATCAAAGAGACACGTGTTATTTAATACGCAATGCGTTTTAGACAATTGAGATAATATGTGTAAGTGAACCAATTGAATACGTTATAAAGGCAAACAGATTACAAGTCTACTGTAGGTACTGAAATACGAAGACCGATACGGTGACAGTGTAATATATATGTTACAATATTGATAACAAAGTAAACAAATACAGAGGTATAATTTTGAATGGCAGACGATTAAGATAATGATCTTGGTTGTACACATCAATTGGTTGTATGCCGTATAAAGGCAGAGAGAACGCAAGTATACTGCAGTTGTTGAATAACGAGGGTCAAGTAAGATGAGAGGGCAAGATCTGTTGCACAATACTGACAATATCTTGAGTTATGCCGCTGTTTTGAATATAAGCAGTTGATCTTGCTAGTGGAGATTACAACTACTGAAATTAGTACCATGAAATATTTATAAGTTCTAAATAAATGTGAATTTTGACTTCACGTGGACTTGGATAAATTACGACATCTTCAATGACCCCAAATATTGTTGGATTACGTTATACCTTGAAAAGTATCAGAACTCTAAACAAGCATTCTTAACATCATATTTTGTATTACAAATATGTATCCAGAAGCTTTAGTTAGGATGAATCTGTACATTTAGATTACATCATCGAAGCTTTAAATTTGAAATTTGACCGACAAGTATATCTATCTATCTACCTGTCTCTGTCTATCTATCTATCTATATCTCTCTCTTTGTCTCTCTCTCTTTATATATATATATATATATATATATATATATATATATATATATATATATATATATATATATATATATATATATATATATATATATAAATGAGGACTTGAGTGTAACGGACGCATAGGTGCTAGTTAAGACTACGCGGCGGTAACTTAGTATTCTCGGGTATCACTTGTAATTGTTCACGTATACATACGCGTTGTTGAGCAGTTGAATCTAATCTACAGATTGAGGGTCTACCCGTGGATGTTGTTATGTTATATATTGCATTCGACGTGAAACTTCAAATAGGATCAGTAGCTTTTTTTACTGCCTTCAAGCTTACCCGGTTCGTAAAAATACCTTACAGTGACATTGCCGAGTATTTGCTGTTTTGAAAAATCATTTCGCGTTTGTACGGGTGTATACTTTTCTGATCGCGATAACAGGTTTCGTAATAATTGTTTGAGTAATTTCTTTATTTAGCGCAGCTATCACACCTGGTAATCTCTTGACCCATTCACGAGATCGTTGATCTTCGATGAATTCTTTCGCGTATTGATATCAAAATAATCGCTCAGCAAGTGTCCGATTAAATCGTTCGACAATTGTCTGATCACGGTGGATTACAGTATGTCCTCGTCGTAACGTGGTATCATGAAGCTTCATTGTTGATAACACTACACCCTGAAATTCCTTTCCTGGATCAACCTGCAATGGATTCGGCCACTGAAGTAGATCTCGCCGATAAATTAGTTCAAACGCAGAAGCTACTTCAATTGATGACTTTGTCGTTAATGGTTCAGATTTTTTGTATCAACTCACAACATCAATCACGGTTAGCGCGTATTTGTATGTGTGTTTATTAACAGTATCATGCGGCAGAAATAATATATCAGCCTGATGAACTTGATTAGGGGAGCTGACATCAAAATGTGGGAAGTTAATTTGCTTAAGGGGTTGTAGATAGATCTGCCATATCGCCTGTTTGGATAACCAATCTACCGCGGTGGTATTTTTTACTCTTGAGGCGTTAGCGAGTTTATCCATTGCTGATTTACTCCGCCAGTATCCTCTTGGGGAATAATAAGTAGATCCCATATTGTTTTTTATTGCCAACACCCAGCATTAATTTACTTATCATCGCTGATTTTATCAACCACGAACGTATTTTTTCTTTGAAGAATGTACCAGTGATACAATTTAATGCATGAATCAATTTCACATCTGCGATATGTCTATGTTGCAGATTGCTACTTTTATTAGCAACATCATGAGCATGACATGCTTTATCAATAGCGTTTATTGGATATTTGCAGGATCGGGGTTGGTCTAGGCCATCAAGTCTGTCAAGTTCCAGGGCCACAATAACTATACCCTGGAAGGTGTTTTTCTCCTGGATATTTTGCCCATGGAGTCCCGGAAAGTTTTTTCAATTTTGCTGCAATATCATTTTTTATTTAAAGTCATTACCCGATTTCATAGAAACAAATCTAAAAAAAATTTGTACCACTTTGTACACACTTACCAGTAAGTGCTGATCTGTTATTGCTTGTTGTAATTGTTGTCAAGTCGTTTGTTCTAGTACGCGTCTTGATTTTTCGGGCGACAGAAACACGAGAACCCGTTAAGGATCATGCAGCGCTACCAAATTCATGATTATACTTGGACCATCTGCAAATGGTAAAACAAAACTGTTACTTAATCTGATATGTCCGTCAGTAAGGACTTTTGCGTTGATTGTAAGCAAGAATTTTAGAGTTAACGATATCCGAGTTGTAATTTAAATGTAGAAATTATCATTTGAAATCAGAGGCCGGTTTCTTATAATTGAATTCTACTTCTGTGTTGGTCACAATTGAAGCACATGCATACTGTACTTGATGATCGTAAAATGTAACATCATTAAAAATCAAAATTTGCTATAAAATATCAACCTAAATAAATAAATGGCATCTCTAGCTACGAGAAAACGAGACACAGTCCCTAGTCTAGAAGAAACATGCAAAACTAAAAAGGCAAATTATTGATATTGCCATCTGAGCAAAATTTCACATTTACATCTCAGTCTCGTTATTTGAACGATACATTCATAAATTCATAATTTCAGCTTTACGTTGATAAATCGATACATGAACGATAAAATCATAACATACATGCCTTTACCTTGGTAAGTCGTTATATGAACGATATAACCAAAATTACAGGTTTTTACATCTGTCTAGATATACGATCTATATATTTATAAATTCATACATATACATGTAATTGTTAATCGGGTGATAAGAGGTTATTCACGTAAGTTTTGAAATGCCTTTCGTTGAAATCATCCTTTGAGTTTTTTTCACTGAGTTACTTGT
The DNA here is from genome assembly GCA_030141615.1 of Unio pictorum. Classification (NCBI taxonomy): domain Eukaryota; kingdom Metazoa; phylum Mollusca; class Bivalvia; order Unionida; family Unionidae; genus Unio; species Unio pictorum. The sequence continues at coordinate 1,883,090 of JARLTB010000224.1, forward strand.
TGTTGATAGTTCCATGTTAGTAACATTATAATTGTTCTTATCTTTTGTTTATAGTGCTATCAGATTTGTTTACATTTAAAATGTGTTTATAAATAATAATCTTATTAACACAGTTGCTTTCGGTGTTTTCACTAATCTAGTCGCGACCCGGCTTCATCCTGTGACATCCAGTACTATTGAGATATCATCAATATACTGCCGCTGTATGTACAAGTAGTACATGCAGATCATTTCAAAGTTAGAGTCCATTCTTGTGGGAAAATTGTGTTTAATCCCAGCATTTCCTCAGAATATGTATCTTGCATGACCGATTATTGAAATAATTTCAACAGGAGTTTGATTTTATTTTTGCGGTTTACTCAACGACACATTGCACATCATAGTTCAAGGCCACATATTATGAGGTGTTCTAAATCCGATATTGAATGTGTTGGTGTACCTGCAGTCTCGAGAGTGCTAATGTGCATATCACCTTGAATGCGACAATGTGTTAAGAGTCTTTTGATATAACACAGTAATACGATCCAAAATATCCATCCTAAATTCCAATATAATTCGTTTTCATGATATTTCAAGGTGAATACTTACAAAAAAGGTAAACAAATGCAAAATAAATCTTACAAATTGCAAACGGTTCAAATGAATAAAGTAATAATTAAATTCTTGTGGGTCTTCCATATTAAAATAAAACGGTAAAAGTGTTAATGTGTAAGTCTCGAATGATTTAATTTACCAGCGGTCTTAAGTGTGATGATGTGGAAACATTTTTTCGAAGTCAAAGATCTTCTTGGTTGAATTCAGTATTTTAAAATATCTGTCAAATATTGTGCGCTTTTTAATTCCAGAAAGTGATACATTTAATAAATAATTGCAGCCGAAATCAAATTCTGAATACACCAATGCATATAATTTTGCCTCTGATGTTATGACCAGAATGAGTCATTTATCAAGCAGCAAGATTATTTTGTTTAATACAACAGAGAGAGAGAGAGAGAGAGAGAGAGAGAGAGAGAGAGAGAGAGAGAGAGAGAAAGTGCTTGTGTGTCGTTTCACATATTACTTAGAAAACAGTATTTTTTTCATGCGCAAAGATGTAGATCGTGTATCATAGAGTAAAATCCCGGTAAATTCTTTGATTCCATTCTATCGGAATTTTCGATGTCATCTGGATAAGCATAAGAAGAAAACTTTGGAAATTGCCGCTCGTACTGCTGATTAGTATACCATATCTCATAAAGTTTCTTTTGTAAGTTAAACGTCCACTAATACAAGCCCTTAAAATTCCAATCTGGCAGAAGCTGTATATATCAAGTTTCAAATAAAAATGATCAGACATCCTATCTCTTTCTGTGTGTACCTTTTATAAGAAGAAATGACACGTTATTTCTGATTGACACGAATTACAAAATGCATCTAAATAAAAACAGACTTATTCCAGACACTCTTATTTCTATGATGTCATGTTTACTGTCGAACATTAAAAGCAATCCATTTGTTTGACATAATAAACTCTAGCCTTGTTGCATTATGGAGAATTATGAATCATTCATGTCGAAGGGTTCTATATCACTCTTGGGTGATTCGGCCAATTCCATCCCTATTAAACTTTTAAGGGACACGGATGCTTCCCATCCTTGTATTATCTGGTACTTTGCTTTCTTCTGAGACGTTAACGCCTAATGGGAGTGTTTTGATTCAGCGTGTAGATTACGGTTTGTTAATGTTCCTCTTCATTGTGTACATTTGTCATCAGACTAATTCTCGGGAAACGTGACAGTCGAAAATGTATTTGCTTTACCCATTGAAAGCAATAATTTAATCCTAGACAAGGACCTAGCTAAAGACAAGTTTGTGGTTAATTAACTTGCAACTGACAAACATTGTTTTGGATATAAAACGTCGAGCTTATTGAAAAGAATTCTCAAATTTATTCGTAGCGTGTGCAGTTACCAGAGTTATGGCAATGAAAGCTCTTGATAATGATGTTGATTAGGACATTATTCTTTTCGCTGATACATATAATGGTAGGGGTTTTGATAAGGTCACTTACACTCATTGTTTTAATCCATCTAAATGTATACTTCACATTCTTCCGCTTTTAACTACTCATTCTCTTTATTCTAATCAGCGTGACAAACGACAATTACTTGTCGCCGAAGAGGGAAAAGATCCTGAGATATGTTTATTTCAAACAGCCATTAGTGAAATTAAAGCCACATAAGTACCCTTTTGTTATTTCATGCTTCCCAGTTCTGGCAAGTATAATATTTCTTTTCACGTACCAACATGTGTTTAACACCTGTGAGATAATTACACGATGTATAAAAATGTCTTTTGCTCTTCAAAATGATACATAAAAATACGACAGAAGTATTTTGTATTTGTATTTATAGCTTGAGCACAATTCTTGTCAAAATACGAAATGCATTGCATGGCCGCATGTATAAATGGTGGAGGAAGAAACAGGGTACACCTCCATAAAGACTAAGAGACCGACAGGATGCAACGGGCAAGTTTTCGCACACACACATACATATTGGCAGAGCCCGGTACATGAACGGGAATAGATGTGACATAAAAATGTTCAGTAGAGTCTAGTATTATAGACCACCCAGGCACTCGCGCCTCCACGTTAGAGAATAAATAGTAAACGGGAAGAAAAAACTATCTCTGGTGTAATGAGGCAATAATTTTAAAACCGTTATATAAAGATCGCTACAATTAAATTTAAACAAATGATAAATAAATTTTAACTGCCATGTGAAATATAGCAAATTAATTCATGGTTTAAATAGATCACAGCTAATACCTATTTTTCAGTTAAATAACATGAAGGGTGTAACACATCGGAAACGTGTAAATAAAAATAGTAATTGATCCATTAAAGCAAATAACGATTTGCTATTTTTTATTGGAATGATGACACCCTTGGACATCAATAATGTTAAAGGAGCAATCATGAACACAAAGCAGTGTTTTGACTGAGGATTTGTCTGTAACATGTCTGTGCATGGTAGCATTAGAGAAATACAGACTGTTTAAAAGATTAGCCACGATTTTCTTGATTCGGAATTAATCGTTTTCAATGTATCCAGATCTACTAAAACTCGAGGTTAAAACAAACGAATTGAATGTATTGTGGTACCATCCATTGATACAATAACACAGAAGCCTTTCAAACTAAACAAACGGATACTTGTGTTAATTTGTATAACTTACAGAAAAACAATGCAACGCACTCAGACATAGAGACAGTCCAAACCGATTTGAACAAGGCAATGTGCATACAAGCCACTCATCGGCAGATTAATTGAAAAATGAAATTGATTTAAACATGATCTGCTTACGAAAATAACGAAACTAAAGCCTGAATATATACTGATCTAAAACAAATCGTACTGTACCGAATCAACAGAATCATTAATTTAATAATAAGTTATGCTAATTGAATTCCATTTTCTCCATTTGTTTAACGAACCTTTACATACGATATATAAATCAAACCGTTATGTCAGTGAACTCTTAACATCCTGATTACAAAACAAAGTAATTGTTGAGGTTTATACTATACTAACATGCAAACTATGATTACTTTTATGTTTAGTGTTACATTACATTATGGCTAAACAAATATGTTGTTTGCACATTAGAGGTTATATGAAAATGGCTGTCAGAATAAAAAAGTAATCGCTGTTAGTAACAATACTTCATCGTTAATTCACCCAACCAATGTAGTGACATTACTCGATATCCAGGTCTGATTTTCTTATCTTTAAAAGCTGCTGTAAAACAGTGCTACAACTGATAATGTAGCAAAGCTAACCCCCTCGGAAAAACAACATTTAGAGATATTACTATATTGAAATGGCAACAGTCTATCATTCATTTTGTGCTTACAGAAAATACGCAGTAGTAAGATCATTACAGCTATATCTCAAACTGCCTAAAATATAAAAGGAAATTCAGTGTTGTTTTTTCTTATAGGATAATATCATTACTACTTGCAATTTCGGATAGATGATCCACTTATGCAGGAGGTCAAAGGTTCGAACCATGGCTGCGTCATACAAAAAATTTATATTGTTTTTTAAATGACACTAACAGCTACGTTGCTAGGCGCTAAGAATTAAGATGTTAGTGTAAAATCTTTTCGTCCTGGTGTCAGTATAGTGTAATTCGGTGGGAAATCATGCTACAGTATTTCTTCACATTTCTGTGTTAAAGTGGTTAATCCAGATCAAAAGGGAATATTGTGAATATTGATGCACTCTTAAGCTGCAAAACAATCATGAAAACTTTCCCTACCATAACACAGAACACAACAAGTTAGATTTACACTGAAATTTTCAGTTTAATATTTAGTGACATTTAAAACAATGCAGCTTTCAAGGATTAGAATCAATAGTTAAAATGACAATAGTAATTGCAATACATAGTGTTTGAATTGTGTACTCAATATAGGTTGTGCATTGATACAGATATCAACATATCACAAGACGAGCTCCACTTGTAATGATAACATTGAGCTAGACAGACAGTTCATAACAGCATTGTTCTCGATTCAACTTGGAGCAAGAATTGATTTAAACTTCAGAGAAATACTGAGAATACATATTGTTCAAAAATACGTAAGAGTGATTTTTATTTTTTCGTCCATGTAATGGTAGACTCAGTTTTTGAATCTTATCATGCACTGACTCAGTGGGTTAGAATATACTTTTTTTTACGCCATCCTAAAATGATAAATTGTGTTACGTTATCAAAACTAGATAATAACCTATTAGTCGAGTTTAACATCCCTGATACACCAGGAATCGACGATGTAGACGCGTCATTTAACAATCTTGCAGGGCGAGGTCATATGGGATATTTTGATGTGGTCGTCATCAAGCACGAGTCTTAGTATTAGGCGCATGTTCTTAAAGATACATCCAACTATGTGAATAAATGTATGTAGGTCAAGGAAATTCACGCGTACGTATCGTCAAGGTCAAGGATCTACTGAACATCATGTGCCTCCACCATCACAAGGAACATGTTTATCATTTGTATGGTGGACATGAAATTACTTCTCATGATTTGTTACATTTCATTTAATGAAACTTCTAGGTCTTGACATTATTTGGTTACAAACCATACATAATTGACAGCCATTTTGACACATGCGTGATATAAACAAACATGCTCGCGAAAATAATCACACCTACGATTGAGATTGCTGCATCGTGTACTACTTTGGTAAAAGCGTAACAAAGCCTAGTCAAATCTTAGAGACGGCATAGATTATGTTGTATAAAGAATAAATGTTACTGGTCAGATATAACATAACCTTTGCTTTTGGAAAACGACACGTACAAACAACAGATATGCAAAACATAGATTTACTCTTTAAAGCCAAGAGACTATAACATTTAATATAAATAACACATCCACTCATAACACAAAAGAAAGATTTAAATAATGTAGCTTCAATTTAACTACTGGTGAAAACAAGTGTGATTTGAAGTACAATAAAATGAAGTCTTATGAATCGAACAAAATATACATGTAGCAATATAATACGTCTTTACACGTGAGAGAGCATCTGCAATTAGGCTAAATATTCCCATTTAAGTTCTTGATGAAATTTTTTTTTGCAACATCATGACGGTATTGTGTTCCTGCAATATCAAACTCGATCTTAACAGTATCTAAGAAAACGTTCCATCTTACAAATGGAATGAAGGGGGTAGTTATCACCAAATACAATAATTGGAGAAGGAGCAGAACTAATATTCACTGCAAAGTGTTAAAACACAAACATTGATTCCAAACAATCCTTTTCTTTGGTGCAATTTAAACGCCTGGACAACCAAATTGCATTGATGTCTAACAGCATTCGATTACCAAATTAATCCACAATATGTCCATTGCACCTATGATGCAAAGCGATGTATCTTAACAATGTTGTGGTTAGTAATATATCTGTATGTGTGTGTGTTTGTATTTGTGTGTGTGCGTGAACATATTCATACAGATCGATAGATAATACCTTGCGTTGTGTAGTGTGGGTATGGAGGTTATGCTGTGTGCGTGTGTGTGTATGTGTGTTTCATTGTGTTCTTATTTTTCTAGATTTACATTTTTAACTGATATTTTTAAAATAAAAAATCATAACAGACAAATCAAGGAATTGGGGATTTTGGATACCAACTATTCTGATTTGTCAAAAATGGGAAGAGATAGGCCGTAAAAATCTTTTCATATTTCAGTGTTACATAGTGGACATAATGATTTAATGAGGACATGTTTTGACTATTTACTGTTTTTCCAATGTGTGGTTAACCACAAAGCTGAGAAAACCTTGGGATAGTAATACCTCATGTAATGCATATTTGTTGGATTATTAGTATAGTATAATCTATTTACTTTTCCAAACAATTAACCATTGGGTCTGAACATGTATATTCATCAAAAAGACACGTGCTATTTAATACGCAATGCGTTTTAGACAATTGAGATAATATATGTAAGTAAACCCATTGAATACGTTATAAAGGCAGACAGATTACAAGTCTACTGTAGGTATTGAATTACGATGACCAATACGGTGACAGTGTACTATATATGTTACAATATTGATAACAAAGTAAACAAATACAGAGGTATAATTTTGAATGGCAGACGAATAAGATAATGATCTTGGTTGTGCACGTCAATTGGTTGTATGCCGTATAAAGGCAGAGAGAACGCAAGTATGCTGCGGTTGTTGCATAACGAGGGTCAAGTAAGATGAGAGGGCAAGATCTGTTGCACAATACTGACAATATCTTGAGTTATGCCGCTGTTTTGAATATAAGCAGTTGATCTTGCTAGTGGAGATTACAACTACTGAAATTATTACCATGAAATATTTATAACTTCTAAATAAATGTGAATTTTGACTTCACATGGACTTGGATACATTACGACATCTTCAATGACCCCAAATATTGTTGGATTACGTTATACCTTGAAAAGTATCAGAACTCTAAACAAGCATTCTTAACATCATATTTTGTATTACAAATATGTATCCAGAAGCTTTAGTTAGGATGAATCTGTACATTTAGATTACATCATCGAAGCTTTAAATTTGAAATTTGACCGACAAGTATATCTATCTATCTACCTGTCTGTCTATCTATCTATCTATATCTCTCTCTTTGTCTCTCTTTCTTTATATATATATATATATATATATATATATATATATATATATATATATATATATATATATATATATATATATATATATAAATGAGGACTTGAGTGTAACGGACGCATAGGTGCTAGTTAAGACTAATGGTGGTAACTGAGTATTCTCGGGTATCACTTGTAATTGTTCACGTATACATACGCGTTGTTGAGCAGTTGAATCTAATCTACAGATTGAGGGTATACCCGTGGATGTTGTTATGTTATATATTGCATGCGACGTGAAACTTCAAATATGATCAGTAGCTTTTTTACTGCCTTCAAGCTTACCCGGTTCGTACAAATACCTTACAGTGACATTGCCGAGTATTTGCTGTTTTGAAAAATCATTTCGCGTTTGTACGGGTGTATACTTTTCTGATCGCGATAACAGGTTTCGTAATAATTGTTTGAGTAATTTCTTTATTTAGCGCAGCTATCACACCTGGTAATCTCCTGACCCATTCACGAGATCATTGATCTTCGATGAATTCTTTCGCGTATTGATATCAAAATAATCGCTCAGCAAGTGTTCGATTTAATCGTTCAACAATTGTCTGATCACGGTGTATTACAGTATGTCCTCGTCGTAACGTGGTGTCATGATGCGTCATTATTGATAACACTACGCCCTGAAATTCCTTTCCTGGATCACCTGCAATGGATTTGGCCACTGAAGTAGATCTCGTCGATAAATTAGTTCAAACGCAGAAGCTACTTCAATTGATGACTTTGTCGTTAATGGTTCAGATTTTTTTGTATCAACTCACAACATCAACCACGGTTAGCGCGTATTTGTATGTGTGTTTATTAACAGTATCATGCGGCAGAAATAATATATCAGCCTGATGAACTTGATTAGGGGAACTGACATCAAAATGTTGGAAGTTAATTTGCTTAGGGGGTTGTAGATAGATCTGCCATATCGCCTGTTTGGATAACCAATCTGCCGCGGTGGTATTTTTTACTTTTGCGGCGTTAGCGAGTTAATCCATTGCTGATTTACCCCGCCAGTATCCTCTTGGGGAATAATAAGTAGATCCCATATTGTTTTTTATTGCCAGCACCCAGCATTAATTTACTTTTCATCGCTGATTTTATCAACCACTAACGTATTTTTTCTTTAAAGGATGTACCAGTGATAAAATTTAATGCATGAATCAATTTCACATCTGCGATATGTCTATGTTGCAGATTGCTACTTTTATTATCAACATCATGAGCATGACATGCTTTATCAATAGCGTTTATTGGATATTTGCAGGATTGGGGTTGGTCTAGGCCATCAAGTCTGTCAAGTTCCAGGGCCACAATAACTATACCCTGGAAGATGTTTTTCTCCTGGATATTTTGCCCATGGAGTCCCGGGAAGTTTTTTCAATTTTGCTGCAATATCATTTTTTATTTAAAGTCATTACCCGATTTCATAGAAACAAATCTAAAAAAAATTGTACCACTTTGTACACACTTACTAGCAAGTGCTGATCTGTTATTGCTTGTTGTAATTGTTGTCAAGTCGTTTGTTCTAGTACGCGTCTTGATTTTTCGGACGACAGAAACACGAGAACCCGTTAAGCATCATGCAGCGCTACCAAATTCATGATTATACTTGGACCATCTGCAAGTGGTAAAACACAATTGTTACTTAATCTGATATGTCCGTCAGTAAGGACTTTTGCGTTGCTTGTAAGCAAGCGTTTTAGAGTTAACGATATCCGAGTTGTAATTTAAATGTAGAAATTATCATTTGAAATCAGAGGCCGGTTTCGTATAGTTGAGTTCCACTTCTGTGTTAGTCACAATTAAAGCACATGCATACTGTATTTGATGATCGTAAAATATAACATCATTAAAAATCAAAATTATGCTATAAAATATCAACCTAAATAAATAAATGGCATCTCTATCTACGAGAAAACGAGACACAGTCCCTAGTCTAGAAGAAACATGCAAAACTAAAAAGGCATATTATTGATATTGCCATCTGAGCAAAATTTCACATTTACATCTCAGTCTCGTTATTTGATCGATACATTCATAAATTCATAATTTCAGCTTTACGTTGATGAATCGATACATGAACGATAAAATCATAACATACATGCCTTTACCTTGGTAAACACAATTGCTTTCGGTGTCTTCACTAATCTAGTCGTGTTAGAATTATCTGGAATGCTGAAGGTGAATTTGTTTTATACCTAAATGGCATCACATTATATTGATAATGGCCATATTAAATTGTAAATGTTACGAATCCGAGAGGAATGGTCGGTATCGGTATTCAAAATAAAGATTGTTGATGTATAGCTATGTAGTGTAATTGTTTGGTTTGCGCGCGTGTATCGGATCCTTGACACGAATAAATATACGATTATTAATATCAGTGCAGAGATTCAGTTCAAATGATGTTGCTAACAGCAGCAAATCCCAAGCTATTTCTTGCGATGAAGAAAGTATTATGATCAAGCTTGAATACACTCATAGTTGTGTAACGGGACATCGCAAATACATCCAAAAGCACAAACACACCAGTAGGTAAATATAGATGGTGATTGTTAACAAAGATTGTGCATTAGCATTTTCACCAAATATTGTTTGCGTTTGTGTAATCGTTTGTAGAAATACTTTCACGCAACATAGACGGATATATTTCTTTGATCAACGGCAAATGAGTTTCAGAAAAAAACATTCCTATCCACTTCAGGATACTCCTTGCGTTAGTTCCTCATTGTTTTCCATATGTTTTAGTGTCATGTATTTATATAACATATTAGATTAGACGATTTTCTCTAATTGATTTGTTATTGGAGATATTTGATGCTTTTATATCTATTATGAACATCATTTTTAGTATCAACTACCCGTTTCATTATCTATACTAATAAAATTAGTAAAGTTAGCCACTTTATTTTATTTCTGCACCATATCCAATAGAGACGTTTTCTTGTTTTTCTCATACGAGTTTCCCAAGTTTACATCGCTGTAGTTCAAAGGTAATCTTTGGGTCGGTTAGTGTATTAATAGACTACTGATAGTTTTTGCGAAAACCATTAAACAGCTTGTGAGCCTCGTTGAAAAATGTTTGATAAACTTAAGGGAAACAGCGGTTTAATCTTTCCTTTGATATTAGGTACATTCTACTGGATTGGTAGATTGATACCAGATTTGGCTATGAATATTATATTATATTGTGTATTAGACCTTTGCGATTGATTCAGGGTAGAGTATCTATAGTCTATTTGACTTTTCTTTTCGAGTTGTTTACTGATATCGGAGTTAAAGATCTGGCATAGTTTGATAACTTGGATTGCCATGAATGCGAACATTTGACACATAATGGTCATTTTATTATGTCTCGGATCTAATACCAGGTTGAGTTAAACACAACTATTTCCTTACCTCCTCTTTTGTGATCAGTATTTGGAATCATTTGCGGCTGTGTCAATTATATTTTGAGATGAATCATATATTTAAAGAATGAATTGGAACTACAAGGTACGCATTGCAATAATTCTGGATAAACACACTACTCAGGGGTTATTGTTAATTCGGACAAGAACATTGTTTTGTACATAAGCACGTCAAAGATTATTGGAATTCATTTGAATGCTAGCTTGGACGTGTGATATAACATATATGCATAGATGGAATTTAATTCCTAATACATTAAGTTCGTTTAAAATGTTCACTTTCCAAATTAGTGATGAAACTGTATTTGTTAATTGTATTACATTTGTAAGTTTGACTTATTTCTTGTAGATAGTCTTATATTTGCAACAAACACTGGGCGAGGGACACGTTAGGGTATTCAGTAAATTTGTTAGCCGCGACTGTAGCTATCGATTTAACGCCGCAGGTGTTGTAGATAGGTTAAGACCCATTCTTCAAAACAGTGATGTGTTTCCGAAATAGCTTTTCAACTAACCCTGAACATTTAATACTACTAGGAGGGCGACAAAATAGGTTCTGGTGCAACCTTCTCACATGTTCGATAAACTACACAGAAATTAAGTAAAAATACCAGCCCCTTCTGTATATTTAAAGTTTTTCGTTTTTTTCTTTGCGCTGGGCTTTCTTCATCCATTTCATTCTTTTAATTTTGAATGTAGGACTGGAGTTCAAATTGTACAGTTTAGTTATATCACGCCATATATTGTTTCTTGGGAAAACGTGTGCCTTGGAGACATTAGATGAACACAAGTAAAGTACAAAAGAAACAATTTGCAAGCATATTTTGTTTTGATAAACTTGTTGCATGCGATGTTGTTAGTAACAAGTGAGTCTCAAAAGGTTTGCTTTGGAAATTAATTCGATATTTCCTCCATGAATTTATGATTTGGAAATTAAAAACTCTTAATCTCTAAATCCTTAAAAAAAATATCTACGACTGCAAAGGTCGTGGGCACATAAACGTATGCATGCAATCCTTTCATTTTGGTAATACCATCGACGTGCCCTTGATGATAATGCACAAAAAATGACGGTCCATTTGTTAAGGTGATATCCAGTATTCTATAGATTTGTTTAATTTCTTGTCTGAAACACTGAGATGACAATGTCAAGTTAAATATAACTCAAACTAATGCACGACAGTTTGAAGTCTCCTCTATGGATCGAGTTTAGTATATGGGAATAATTAACATCCAAAGTCATTGACAAAAATCAACATATTAAAACAATCCAATGACAAGTTTAACACGACTAAAGCAAATCCCACTCTTCACATGACCCATGTATCACTTGCATAAGTAGTGGACCACAAATCGTTATTGATGGATGACATTCGCAGTACCAAACGCAGAATCGTCCATGTTAACACCTCACAAGATGAATGTCTTTAGCCTGTACAATATTGGACATAGCGAAGCAGCTAAGAGAAGCAGAAAGCCTTTATATAAATGCATGTTTAAATTCAAAAAACTTCAAATGGTGTAGGCTATTCGTTATATATTGAAAGTATTTTCTCAAAAATGTCCGTGGAGCCCTCGAGTGTCTAGTGCTCTAAAATATCTCTAAAATACATAAGACACACGTACACACCAGATAATCATGGGGAAAGGGATTTAACGTTTAGTTGATTTAGAATTCATTTAGTAGTATATATTTTTTAGATATATAGGTGCCATGAAAAAACTATGGGACTTTTAATATCAAACTAAATAGATGGACTTGTCTTCATCAAAGGTTAGCTGCTTCACACCCTTTCTGTAACTAAATCCTACTCCTCTTTAGGTGGTTGCTTTTGCTGCTTTGGTAATGATAAACGGCATCTCTTAGAGAGTAGAGATAGTAATAAAAGGTGTATAAATTTGGCACGTGGAGGTCGCTTTCCTTTAGGTTAGTAAAAAATTATCATAAATGTGTTTCAGATTCTTTAATCTCGTCAAAATGTCTTGTAGCATACAGCGTTGTTTTTTCTCTCCCTTTCTATTTTGCTTTACAATTAAAAGCTTTTTTCTACAACTCCAACTCCTCTTCGTCTGCTTCATAAAGATGTTTGTATGCTCGTGTGCAAGGGCATCTCAAGGTGACTTTGTTTAGCTATTTCGCTTGCAATATGAAGATAGGGTCATGATGGGTACCCCGAATAAAACCGTTATTATCTTGCTGATATTAAAAGTAATGATTTGGATTAAAAATACCGAAACCATAATTGTGTAAGCATATAAGTAAAGTTCTCATTTAGTTGATCTCCAATTCATAAATATCATGGCCGTTAGTGTCCTAATTCCGTATATGTGCTCTGAGATTTAAGTGATTTTCCATTTTCCATCGTCAGAAACTCTGTATATGCAGATACTCGGAAATGCAGCCTTAGACAATTACTTTGCCAACACCAATGGCATGTAACGATTTATAAGATGACAAAATAAAGGAAAAAAGATATTAAAATGTAATTCCAAATAGGCAATTAACATGATTTTATTCATTATATATAGGGGAGCATGCTGTCAACCAAACCAATGAAGCCAAGCGTCCGTTAAAGAGAAAAACCACAGACACCAAACCAGGTGAGGACAACATTTTCCTTCTTTCTTTTTTCTTCTTTATTTCTATCTTTCTCTCTCTCTCTCTCTCTCTCTCTCTCTCTTTCTCTCTCTCTGTCTCATATAAACGTTTAACATCTGGTAGAGTTATCAAACGTTTTAAACAGATAAGAAGGTATGTAAAAGCATCATTCTCGAGTTATCCACGGCGACTCTAAGATGGATATGTTACAAACAAAGAAGTCTGAGGAAACGGAGCTTCGTGAGTTCGCCATAATTGCAACATCACTGCCACTTACATTGGAACCAAATACGACGCATGCTCTCTTCAGCTGCGATGTTTTGTCCAACGCAATTACCATTCTGGCTGTGCTTCATAACCGGCGTTGTAAGATGGTCGTTAAATTAATGAAGGAATCACAATGTCATCAAATGTCCGAATAAGTGCTATTCCCAACAATACGAATATTGACTCAATTCAGGTTCTAAACTGTAGTCTGGATAAATATTGGGATAATCTTGCTGTGTTAGGAAGCATAGCTGCTAACGACTACAACTGCACGATTACATATCGACAAAACTCCCTGGTTACACTACGAATTCATGAAAAGAAGTTTTATAAAACATGTTACCACCAATTGTGGCTTTCGATTGGTACACATTTGTTTGTTAATCTCTCGGTGACTACCATGACCTGTGATTGTGGACGGCTATTTTACTTGTTACAGATGTCATTTAAACTCTTCGCGATACCGTCATGCGCACATGCATGTTGGATGCTGCACATTACGTCTTGTCACTGGCAAAGGCCTGGGATGCGTTGCTGTTTAAACCCGAAACCGAGTTTATCGAATCTTGTATTTGCTTCAGGACTTCTATAGAATGACGACTTACCGTTCCGATTGTGCGAACAATCCAGGCGTGAATTCATACGACTAGAACTAACCAAACATTTACAATATGTTTCTCGACTAGAACGAGCTGGTAGAATAGGAAATGACTTAACCGCTAACCGTAATTGAGTTTGTATTATTGGATACTTCAGAAATATCCACGTACTTATATGTGAGTACGACGACAACAACAACCGTGCATACATCTTTACAACGACGTGGGATGCCCCGACGCGTTGAACGGCTCTGCCTCTGATAATCCGCTGGATCTAAAGGGTAGATATTTCTACGTATGTAGTGCTCAGAATAGCAGCGTACCCTCTTAGAGTGTTCCAGTCGTAATTATGATGAGTATTCCAAGATAGTTCAGATCAGAATTTGCTCCCTTACCGCTACTCTATCGTCCATGTACGACGAGACCGGCTCTCATTTTTGTGGTTAGAACTGCGCAAAATATTTGTCAGAATAATTATGTTATTCGGCAAGTTATTGCACGTAAAATAGTCCCTTATATTTAGTGAGTCACCCTACCTACCTCCTCACATACACACACATACTCACACACACGCACAGACAATAATAGAAAAGTATTCCGAGTCACCGATGTAAACCGTCGGGAAGCAGACGGAAATTACATATTGATGAATGTGTTCATTAGGAAGAAAATGTATGTCTGGCAGATCCATCCGAATAAATCATATTTTGTTACATCTGATAAAATTCAAGAATTTGCTAAAAAAATATTATAAATCGATATGACGATGAGATAAACGACCAATCTCATATATTTTGTCTAGTATATTTTCAAATCATATCAGATGTTCTTTTGGTATAGTTCGTTTGAGCAGACAAATACATGGGTAACTTCTATTAGATATGTTTTTTATATACTTGTTTGCACATCAATGGGCTGTCAGAATAAAAAAGGAATTGCTTGCTTGTCCTTTTTAAGGGAATTTGGCTATAGTAACAATACTACAACTGATGTAGTATTAATACTACAAAGCTATCCCCCCCAAACCCTTGTAGTAACATTACCCTATGTTCAGGCACTAATTTTATGATCTCCAAAACCTGATGTAGTAACAATACTACAACTGATGTAGTATTAATACTACAAAGCTATCCCCCCCAAACCCTTTTAGTAACATTACCCTATGTTCAGGCACTAATTTTATGATCTCCAAAACCTGATGTAGTAACAATACTACAACTGATGTAGTATTAATACTACAAAGCTATCCCCACCAAACCCATGTAGTAACATTACCCTATGTTCAGGCACTAATTTTATGATCTCTAAAACCTGATGTAGTAACAATACTACAACTGATGTAGTATTAATACTACAAAGCTATCCCCCCAAACCCTTGTAGTAACATTACCCTATGTTCAGGCACTAATTTTATGATCTCCAAAACCTGATGTAGTAACAATACTACAACTGATGTAGTATTAATACTACAAAGCTATCCCCACCAAACCCATGTAGTAACATTACCCTATGTTCAGGCACTAATTTTATGATCTCTAAAACCTGATGTAGTAACAATACTACAACTGATGTAGTATTAATACTACAAAGCTATCCCCCCCAAACCCTTGTAGTAACATTACCCTATGTTCAGGTACTAATTTTATGATCTCTAAAACCTGATGTAGTAACAATACTACAACTGATGTAGTATTAATACTACAAAGCTATCCCCCCAAACCCTTATAGTAACATTACCCTATGTTCAGGCACTAATTTTATGATCTCCAAAACCTGATGTAGTAACAATACTACAACTGATGTAGTATTAATACTACAAAGCTATCCCCACCAAACCCATGTAGTAACATTACCCTATGTTCAGGCACTAATTTTATGATCTCTAAAACCTGATGTAGTAACAATACTACAACTGATGTAGTATTAATACTACAAAGCTATCCTCCCAAACCCTTGTAGTAACATTACCCTATGTTCAGGCACTAATTTTATGATCTCCAAAATCTGATGTAGTAATAATACTACAACTGATGTAGTAATAATACTACAAAGCTATCCCTGCAAACCCATGTAGTAACATTACTCTATGTGCAGCAACTAATTTTATGATCTCCAAAACTTGATGTAGTAACAATACTACAACTGATGTAGTATTAATACTACAAAGCTATCCCCCCAAACCCTTGTAGTAACATTACCCTATGTTCAGGCACTAATTTTATGATCTCCAAAATCTGATGTAGTAATAATACTACAACTGATGTAGTAATAATACTACAAAGCTATCCCTGCAAACCCATGTAGTAACATTACTCTATGTGTAGCCACTAATTTTATGATCTCCAAAACTTGATGTAGTAACAATACTACAACTGATGTAGTATTAATACTACAAAGCTATCCCCCCAAACCCTTGTAGTAACATTACCCTATGTTCAGGCATTAATTTTATGATCTCCAAAACCTGATGTAGTAACAATATTACAACTGATGTAGTATTAATACTACAAAGCTATCCCCCCCAAACCCATGTAGTAACATTACCCTATGTTCAGGCACTAATTTTATGATCTCTAAAACCTGATGTAGTAACAATCTTTTCTGTCATCAAAACATCTTTGGACACAAAAAGATTGTCTTTTATCCCCCACTTATTTTTCTGTGCCATTTGGCTATACTTCACTTCACTAAGGATGGAGTTTCAGAAATGCCCAGCCAAAATGATATCAGTTTGCCTTTTATGAGAAACCCAACTACTGGACTGGAGGACATGAAGACTATCAGATTTCAGATTATCAATGTCAGTTTGTTTGAATACAATTGACTATAATTGCTACAAAGAGAAACCTGCTGATATGTGATTCTGCAGCTGTTCCTGTGTAGCTGTGCAGGGTCACCTGGATGTAGGCTTTTCAGTATAAGATTTTGAAAATAAAAACTTTTTAGCACAATTAAGTAAAAACAACTGGAGAAGACAGCTTATATATATATATATATATATATATATATATATATATATATATAATTGACCCAATTAGATGTTCAGGACATTATAACCTCATTGTATTGTTTTACTTTCCACACTTTGTACTTGAACATGCTATCTTACAACAATTTCAAGTCCAAGAAATGCACAATATTCTGTCTATATCATGATTGGCTATGTATGTACATGTATTTATATAAGCGTATTGTAATATGGGAAAGTATGTATGTATGTATGTATGTATGTATGTGTGCATTTATGTATGTATGTCCATGGGTGTGTGCATGTGTGTGTGTATGTATGTATTTATGCATGCATGCATGTATGTATTTATGTATGTATGTATCCATGGGTGCATGCATGTGTGTATGTATGTATGTATGTATGTATGTATGTATGTATGTATGTATGTATGTAATTTCACCTAGTAAAACAAGCTCAGTTAACAGGGAATCAGACTAGTAATCCTAACATTCAAGCTTTGACAGGCTGGCTCAAAACAGCATTGAGCTAACTGCTTTGGTGTGTCCTTGGGAAAAGTATTTGGTCATAACGGTGCTGACAAAACCAACAAAAGCAAGAAACAAAAAGCAAATAGTAAAATAAAGCTCAACAATATAATAGCTAATGAAGCAGACTCTAAGAACAAATACTTACAATAACAAGGAAAACAAAATTAACCTCTTTATTTTTAGCAACTCATTATAGTACCTTTTTTTATATCATTTAAAAGAAAGTTATTTTTTGACATGCCTTGTATTATCACTTTGAACAGCATTTCATTGTCAAGATAACTTATATCTGAATTTGTTTTCTACTTCAAAATTCTTGTTCACAGTTGCATCTAGAGACTACTTTTCTAAAATATTTGCAATGGGTCTCTGGCTTATGTAAAGTAACAAATGGTTACATTAATTAATTTGTCACATTAGCATAAGTTATCAGCTGAGTGATATACCATACCTTTATTCCAATTCATTGTAATTAAAAAACTGACCTTCATTCTACATTCAGAGTGATGCTCTTTTCAAAAGGAGTGGGTTAACATTAGAGGCAGCAAGGTTCAGACACTGACTCTGTTCACCACTAACCCTTGGGAATTAATTAATGAAGATAGCTTTGATATACAGTTGTTAGGTTGAAAATTATTTCATCTGTTAGTACCAGTGTTCTATAGCTCATCTTAATTACAGTCAATCACAATTATCTCTTATCTGTGTTACTAATCAGATTTGCTGGTCCTGGTTGTCCAATGATACATCAATCTCTGTTAATTATCAGAGCACCTGTCTAAGTTGCATGGTCTTCAAAGTATCAGAGCTTCTAGTTCAGAGTCAGCCTTTGTTTAGACAAATTCAAATTTGCATTATGTTTTGATCATAAATACATGTACATGTATATCCTATATAATTATGTAGTTTCACCATAACAGAACAAGATATATTGAGTTGTCTGCCATAAAATTAAAATCTTTGAACTCAATAGCTCTTGGCTAGTGTCTCAAGTTTGTGGGACCATCCTTTGATATTTTTTTTTTTTTTTTTGTGGTATATCAGAATTGGGTGTCAGACTGAGTATTAAAAAAAAAACGTTGTTATTAAAACAGAGGTGAGATGGCAGTGATCCCTAACTGAGAGCGTTTGAGACTACTTGGCCACTCAGAAACCCAGAGAGAGAGAGAGAGAGAGAGAGACAGAGACAGAGACAGAGACCATTTAGTTAAGCAAAATGTTTATTTGGAAAATTGATAATGTTGTTTTTCTCAGGTTTTTGTTCCCAAAGTTTATTTTTACTGTTAAGAAAATACAGCACGTAATGTGTGTGTGTGTATGTCTGTGTGCGTGTCTGTGTGTGTTTTCAGTTAAATCTGAACTGAAGCATGTGTCACATATTATGATATTATATTTTCACTACTTGAATTTAAATTAGAATTACAATTAAGTTGAGGAGGGAGTGGGCATGTTGATACATGTATATGCTTTCAGAAAGTATATATACTTTCAGTAATTGCAGCACTCCAAAATTTAGGTTTTGAATACATTTGCTATAAAAAGTATTTTTTTTATACTACATTCATAAATAGTTTACTTGTTTTTAGAGACTAAAGAACAATTACCCATGATGTTTCAGTTGAGAGGCAGAATGGCATTCTGGGTAATTGCTTTAATTTCCAATGTTGCTGATCTATTCTAATTTATATTGCTTTATTTGCACCTACTTAACATACACTTTGATTAATTTTATTGATTTAAATAAGTATCAGATATTTTTCAGATACAAAATATGAAGATTTTGTTTTAATGAGCAAACAATTTGTTTAAATGGTTACACAGAATTCACTAATAAATGGTAATCACTTCTCTTGTATTATGCTGAATTTATGTCATTAGTTTAATACATTGATGTGGTGGTATTGCATCCCTTGATTCTGCCACCAATTAATCACAAGTGACAGTTCTTGCCTGGTTTGCTGGAGTAGATTGCAGTCATCCTGAACCCATCTTAATGGGGTCATTTTCCAGCTAATTTTTAAAATCATAACATTTGGGGAAATCTCTACTAGTGTAGAGAAGATGGCAATAAAGATCTAACCATAATCAACAATTTCATGTGCATGACTCCCCTACACCTGTGTAAAAGTGTACAATAAATAACAGAATGGAACTTACTATTTAGTAAAGGCACACAAGTAAATAAGGAGAAAAAGCTACCAGTACCATATTGCTTGAATTTATTTTAAGCCAGTATGTCAGGCATAACCTCTTACATATAGAACCATGTATAATATGATTATCATACCAAAATGAATTTTAAGCCCAAAAACATTCAGCCCTCACAAGTTTTGTGTACTCATTCCTCTCTCTCTCTCTCTCTCTCTCTCTCTCTCTCTCTCTCTCTCTCTCTCTCTCTCTCTCTCTCTCTCTCTCTCTCTCTCTCTCTCTCTCTCTCATATACTGATATATGCTCTAGTATAAACTATATGTGTAGTACTCAAAGCTATGATGCTGTCACTATTATTTTTTCACACTGTATGACATTTTCTGCATCAGTGTGCTTCCAGCAAACATGCTTGTAAGTATAACATCTTACTACAATAAACGATTTTGTATAGTAACAATATAGTACTTTTGATTGGTTCCATTTATTTATAGCATCTATATGTAGCAAACAGTATATTTTCCTGTAAACAGTGCTGATGTTATAAACTATCATAAAAACTAGGTTTAAGATTTTGTCTTGTCAGTTTTGAAAAAAAATCATAGATCACCTCTCTATCCAGGTGTAAAAATTATATGAAAATATATACCAAGAAGGTCAATCTCATGATGGTTTATAACTATGTTTAAATATGTGGTCTTTCTGATGCATTGAACTTTGAACAGAAACCTAATCTCAACGTCCTCTAATCTGTCAATCTTGAACCCAAATAAAATTCAATTCAAAATGTTTTGGTTCTTGTGGTGGCTACTTTATGCCATATTTATTAGTACTGTGTTGATTACCCAGAATGACTGCTGATCATTCCGATATTATTGGTAACCATTTACAAAAATTGGTAACCAGTTACCCCCAACCTTACTTCATAACACTTAAAACATATTTATCTAGCTGTACAAATTTTACATAAAAATTTAAAATTTGCATAAAATGTCTCACTCACAATCTAGATTGCTTCAAAAGCAAGCTTTAAACATGAATTGAAGCAATCTAACTAATATATCTACCATGGATTTAGCCAAATGCTATATATGTCCCATTGTCTGTTTTTCTTAGATATGATACAGAGTAATATTAATACCATCTTTGCAGACATACTTTATGCAATAGTATGTAGTAATATATCTTAAGGTTTGTGTGTCTAAATCATTTTAAAACTAGACATGCACAAGTTTTATAACTTGTCAGTTTTATAACTTTGCAGTGATTCTGGAAATCATGATAACATTGATACTGATTATTGCATGCAATGGTGGATAATATGGCAAACTAATTAAAAGTATTATACATGCCTGAACTTCATGCAAACACAAAAGGAAGCTACATCTGTGTCAGTAGAAGCAATATATATGTTTTACTTGATTTTAGAAATTGAATTTGCTGTAATTCTCACCAGTACACAGTAAATACATGCTTTGTAGACTGCAATTCACCATTGATTGTTTTCTCATGAATTATGGGCAACCAGTTTAGAATTTACTGCAATGTGACTTTTACTTTTGGTGCAATGTGACTCGCTCTTTACTGCAATGTGACTTTTGCTCTTAGTGCAGTGTGACTGTCATTCTTTACTGCAATGTGACTTTTGCTCTTGGTGCAATGTGACTGTCACTATTTACTGCCAAGTGACTGTTACTCTTGATGCAATGTGACTGTCACTCTTTACTGCAATATGACTGTCACTCTTGGTGCAATGTGACTGTCACTCTTTACTGCAAAGTGACTGTTACTCTTGGTGCAATGTGACTCATTCTTTAATGCAATGTGATTGTTACTCTTGGTGCAATGTGACTTACTCTTTACTGCAATGTGACTCACTCTTTACTGCAATGTGACTGGCACTCTTGGTGCAATGTGACTGTCACTCTTTTCTGCAAAGTGACTGTTACTCTTGGTGCAATGTGACTCACTCTTTACTGCAATGTGACAGTCGCTCTTGGTGCAATATGACTCACTCTTTACTGCAAAACGACTGTTACTCTTGGTTCAGTGTGACTGTCACTCTTGGTTCAGTGTGACTGTCACTCTTGGTACAATGTGACTGTCACTCTTTACTGCAATGTGACTATCACTCTTGGTGCAGTGTGACTGTCACTCTTGGTACAATGTGACTGTCACTTTTGGCAGATACACATTCCTGGTCATAAATTTACTTAAAATAGCTATCATTTATATATGAAAATTACAAAATTCATTGAATGTATGCTCTGTGAAACATTCTTGAATAAAAACGAAAAGAAAAACTGAAACAAGAAAATCAGTGGCAATATCACATATTCATAGCTCCATATCTTCTAAGGAAAACCATCTTTATTATGCTTTAAATAGATTTGTATATCTGTATATTAATACAGAAATCATTGTGTCCATTAAATCCTAAGTTCATCAAACTGAGACTGAATTTCAGCCAAAACTTGATAAAATATAACCATTGTGTACACTTTTCCAAGAACAATCAAGTTTTAAACTTCCTTGCAGGTTTTATTAGGAATATATTGAATATGTTCGTACTATGAGGAATCACTAACAAAAATAACACCCAAATGAGCATATTTAGTAATTCTTTGCATGTTTGTTTCAGCCATGTATTAATATTTGGTTAGTTTGAGTACCCATTTCATGATATTGTATTGGATTTAATTCAGTCTTCTATGAATTCAATGTGACCAACTAAATTTGGGACCATTTCTATATCCTTACACATTAGCTGAGTTTAGGTTACAAAACAGTGATTTTCTTTATTTAGGAAGGAGAAAATTTTCAGATAAAATCGACTGAAATGAAATGGCTAAGTCTAGTGGACTGGGCTATCTCTATACTAAATTAAAGTTGCTCCTAAACAGCTGTTATAATTGGGTGATCTTTATATTCCTGCAGCTACTACCTTCTTACCTGTATTGTTTAGTTCTATCTATGAACATTCAAGGTCAGAAATGTCCAAGTCACACTGTAGAACAGTATGAATGTTTTTTTTAATACTTGATTCACACTCAAGTGTAACCTTTCCTTCCTGTATTTCATCATTTAGAATACTATGCTTAAGCCACATCTCAGCAAAAATCACTACATTAGCCATAAAAAAGAAAATGTGTGTTTCTAGCACTCCCACACCCGCAGATTAAGAAAAAGAAATTAATTATTTTATAATCCCAAAATTTATTTGTGCATCTAATTGAGCTGGTTAGCAAAGTATTTGAAGTGTTGAAAGGCTAGTAGTCATTATATATAGTAGTCATTTTAATATATATATATATATATATATATATATATATATATATATATATATATATATATTTAAAAACAGTGCAATAGTAATATACTTTTTGGGCCTCAGACATTTCCCAGTATCAATTTTCTTGTGCTTTTTATGGGACTTTCAACACATTATTGGCTAAATAATTCTGAGGAAATTGGAGCTAAGTAATTTTCCCCAGGACACACCAAGACAGGTAACCCAGGCTGGCATAGGCTGGTATCAAACCTGAATATCTTGGATTATAGTCCTACACTGTGCCAACTAAGCTTTCTCTGTGTAACAAATCACTGTTATGTCATAGACTGTGTACATTAAAGTACATAATATTAAAATAATTTCAACATGTTTGCAAATTGGGCTTAGGATATATCCATGTTAGCAAAAATAGGATCCTAATGAAAATACATTAATATGACAATAAAATGGAAACATTACTGGTAAAGAATGACTTAAGTAAAAATAAGTTTATGTGCATCAGATCAAATAACCAAATAAATAGTAGGTAACTTTTGGCATTACAATGTTCTGATCATGTGTTGTATGCATCAGTGAAGGTTGATTTGCACAAATGTGATACAACTTTAAATGCAAACAATTCTAACAGAACAATTTTGGAAAACAGAAATATTATTAATGTTGAGAAATTGCACTTATTTCATGTTAACATTTTTTATGACACCACTGCCATAGTAGAATGGGACATTTTTTTTTATTATTCCTTAAACATAGGCAGCAGTGGGTAAAGGAACCATCTGACTGACTACCTCATAATTCATTATAAGCAAATTACTTTATAGGGAATATTGGTTAACACTACTATTTAGCATTATATTCTAAGCCCAATACAGAACTTAATATTGGCTACTTTACAGAGAGAAAAAGAAAGAGGGAGACAAATATGTCAGCAGTCTCTTAAGGAGAGAGAGTGCAAATAAAAGAATAGAGTGCGAGTAGAAAAAAGAACATATATTTATTGTAAGCATTTTTTTACATGTACATATTTAGTATACACACATATATATAAACACAAATACTTAGACATATACACATATATGCATGTTATCACTAGATTCAACATTTGCTTGTTATTACAAGTTTTATACTGTTGTCAATATTTGCATTTTGTTACTATTTTAAATGATTATTTTCTCTTATTACCAATCTCCTATGAGACAAATAGCACTTTAAAAATTTACTGCATTATTACCTTTGAAATTACTCTACTGATGTGTATATACAACTGCTACGTGTTTCTTTTCCTTTCAACAAAAGCATTAAATAAACATGGCCATACCGACAACTGTAAAAGTAATTATTTAACTTCGCTAAATTTGCTTTCATAATTAAGCTGACCATATCATCTAACTCTATAGAAAATGTAACACATGTACCTACATACATAAAATAAGATGTATTCCAATCTAAATGATATTCTTCACAGTACCTTATTGTACTTCCAGTTATATTTTATATAATAAAGACTTTATTTAGAGAAGCTAACTCAGTTAGGTACAGAACTAATCTATCTTGAGGCCTTCTATCTGCTATGTACAATATATACAGTATATACAACATAATGTGAAAAGTCTGGCTTGACACTAAATAATTAAGTAATTGTAAAATTCAAAGTATCAAGCCCGGAACACATGCACAGGCATCTGTGTAAACATAAACATATATAAAACATAAAATATCATCCTGCATTGAAAAACTCAGCTATGAAAATGATGCAAAATTACAGAAAAGCAGGCAGTATATTTTTTGGTACTAGAACTGTAATTTTTTTGAAAGATTTCATCCATTTAAGACATTGATTATGAAAAGAAGAAATGCTAGGAGCTAGCCTTATGTCACTGGGAATGTTGTTCTATACCAGTGGACCAGTATATTGAAAACTTTTTTTAAACAATTCCTTCTTTGGCCTTGGTATAATGTAATTTTTTCTTCTTATGGAGCTTAAATTTGGAGCACCATCAGCATCTCTTTTGGTGAAAGATATTGCTTAGATAGACAGGAATGGCTTTTCTGAAGACTTTATACATCAATTTGGCCTTTCTAAAAGATATTCTTTCATGTATTTTCAAAAACTTTATATTATTTTATTGCATCCTGAAAATTGTCTATACATTGATCTAGAATTAAATGGCAAGCCCTCTTAAAAGTGCTGTTATGTTTGAATTAGAGGTATTACCCCAAATTACATTACAGTAGTCCAGATATGGCTGAATATAACTTTTATAAAAGATGACCCTATATTGAAGAGGAATGTATGTTTTGATTTTCCTCAGTAGCCAAAGATAAGAATTAACCTTTTTGAAATGTGTTTAATGTGAATAGACCAAGTAAGTTTGGTACCTATGAATACACCAAGAATTCTATTTTGATAGGTCATATTTAGTCTCACATTGTCAAATAGAACCTGGAGTTTGTCACTATCTAGCTTGCTCGGTTTTGTTGTGTTGTAACTAGTAGGGCTTTTGTTTTTCTGTATTCATGATCATACTATTTTCCTTGCACCATACCTGAAGTCTGTTGAGAGCATCTTGTAAGTTATTTTCAAGTACGGTTTTGGTTTTACCAGTCTCAGACAGTGTAGTATCATCTGCATAGAGGTCAATGGAAGAACTTGAAGTTCCAATCTTAAGAGGTAAATCGTTGATAAATAGAATGAATAAGAGAGGTCCAATGATAGAGCCTTGTGGTACTCCACATTTAATATTTTAAACTTTCAGGAAGTTGTTCATTTAAAAAAAATATTTTGCACTCTATCGGTTAAGTAAGAAGTAAACCAGTTTAGGTAGTTTTTCACTGCATTGATTATATAAATACACAGTTTTTTTTTCACTATTTATACAGAGTCCTAAAAATTTACAATATTAGCAGATAACATCTAGTGTTCACTTAAAGGATTTCTTAAAGTCATCCAGGGTAAGAGTGGTGTCATCTGCATACTATGAAACTATATTGTTATTTGTTTATAAGTGTATACCTGTGATTCTGAGCTGAAATATTTTAAAACTATCTTGTTGCCATTTACATCTGCTTTTACTCTGTGTATTGCAAACTGAAAGTTATTGTTCAATAAAAAAAATTATTCAAATTATTCCCCTGAATTGGATGCAACAGAATTGAAAATACATTCATAACCCCAACATGATCTAATATATGTCTCCTATTGTTTTATAATATGCGAATCTTGCAATAGATATATTAAGTATTAGCTTATTTTTCTTTCCATCCCTTCTTTTAACTGGGTTCCCCAAACCCATGAAGGCATTTCTCAAGAATTCATCCATTTTCCATATTTTAAAATCAATGATATTTTACATTGCTAAGCACTTTACTTCTAGTACTTGCAAAGACATTCTTCTCAAAAACTGCAATAGTGAACATTTGATTTGTTATTCTTTGGTTACATATAAAACAAAGATTCATACTGTCAATAAGATAATGAGAAAAGAGGAAAGAGAAGAAGTAAACAAAGTGACAGGTGATATCTAAAACACAAATTGTCAATGTTGTTAAGAGAACTATCTTAAATGTTGCAGAAATATTTTTAAAATGGTAAAACCAATGCCCTGTAATTCAATAAGAGTATTGTTGTGACTATTGTTTTGTCACTTATCTTTTAACTTTGCTTTTTATTTTTACTTTTTATCTAAAATATCTACAGCAATCAAAATGATGCAGCCTGTGTAGTCTGCTTCATTGCTGTTCATATGGTATTAGCTTTGCTTTTGGCTTTCCAATGGATACCCTTCACCAGCCCCCAACACCACCCACAAGATATTGTAGATGGCAAATTTCTTAACTTAAGGCTATGGCATGACTTTTGTTTAGATATTATAATTAAAGATATGGATATATTTGTTAATTAGGTCTTTTAGGATTGTATTATTCCTGAAATTGATGTGAGGCATGTACACCTCATATAATCTCTGCACAGTATGTAGCCAATGAAATACCAATAGTCCGCTAGGAAGCAGAGCTAGCTAGTTATAGCAACATACATGTTGGTTCAAGGCAAGTAGAATATCTCAAAACTGCATGGATGACAAATATTTTGACTTACATCTAGCTATTAAGTAGACAATGTTTTGCGCATTATTACCCAGGGAATGGGCTAGTGTTTGCACTGTGAGCATCATGTGCTCTCAAAAATGGCAGGCCTTCGAACATGAAAAATGCATGTAATAATTTGGGGGTGGGGTGCAACAACTTTTTA
Source organism: Unio pictorum (assembly GCA_030141615.1). NCBI lineage: Eukaryota > Metazoa > Mollusca > Bivalvia > Unionida > Unionidae > Unio > Unio pictorum. The sequence goes on from JARLTB010000224.1 coordinate 1,910,365, forward strand.
TTCTGTGAACTTCCATTGACTGATTAGGCCAAGTGAGTGATATTCTTATGTTTTGCTTTATTAAGCCTATCCAAAATCATGGACCTTTTTGACCTCGTGTAGTGTTTATTGTTTAAAAATTTTATTTGACAGATGTATGCAACATTAAATTTGATCATACAAACTGTTCCTTGCACCCTAAGACCAGTTTTCATACTACATGATCCACATCAAAGATGTGAATTTTAGATGCTCTCCAACTCGGCAGTAAGCCTTTAGATGATTTGGTTTTCTAACTCTCCTTGTAAGTACACAAGCTAGAACTCCAGTTATACTAAATAATAATTGCTAAAAATAGGTAATTTGGAAACATCCTTTACAGTTTTGCATGGTTACCATTAGTTATCTTCCTTGTCAAGATAGAAAGAAGGCTAAATGTGCAAGTGTGCGTGATTTGGATTTTTAACATAGTTTTAAAAAAATTCAGTAATATCGCTATGATGTCTGAAGTGTAGCAGTTTATAGTGATGTATAGCACTGGGGTATCTAGCCGCAGACATGTAGCTTGATGTCCCACCCAGTCACATGATCCTGACAATTGGCTGATCAATCCTAACACTAACCTCATAATGCAGAGTGCGAGATAGCTGTTAGTACCATTGTTAGAAGTGTTTGGTATGACTCGGCCAGGGTTCAAACCCGCAACCTCATTCATCCGTGGTGGATGCTCTAACCACTAGCGGTTAAATAGGAAAAAAGTTATTTTACAAACAATTTAATTAAGTTAAATATCGAACATAAGACGAACATTGTAGGAAAGGAACACTTCCAAATATTAAATTTTAAAAAAAGTTATATTTATAAGTTTTGCTTACATACTTGGTCAGTGGTCTTTTAGTATTGAGAGGTTTGATCTCATCCAGAATCTGAGGTTTTTCATTATTCATTTTTCCCAATATTCTTCTATTACAAAAACAACAGTTTCCAAAGATTCATGTTTTACTTTTACCATGAAGTCATGTGTTGCTTTCATTATATCTTCCTTTATCACATAGTTTAAGTCCTTAAAAATCTTCCTTGTGCATTTTTTAAAAAAATTTTGCTTGTGTCCTTCAGGAAATTTATGTCCTTATATCCATATATCAGTATGCCCATTCCAAATCCACTTTAGTGTGATGGCAAAAAAAATTTCAACTAAGAATCATAAAATTATATACATAAATAAATTATTTAGATCACCAGGATATTACAGCAGTCTTTGAAATACTTTCATACCTTCTTTTAACTTTTTGGAGGGGCCCCGAGTGGCCGAGTGGTCTAATGCGCTCTCCGTTGCCATCTCATCTCTGTCTGCACGGGTTCGAGTCTAGGATTCGGCCAATGGGGGTATGTTAGAAAGCTTGCAAGTAGCTTATCATGGGTCGGTGGTTCTCCCCAGGGTTTTCCCAGGTTATTCGTCCACCATTAATACTGGCCTCCATGCATAGCCTATTGTGTGCTGAAAAATGGTGTTAAACCCCACAATAACAACAACAACTTTTTGGATGTTGATCTTTCGATTACAATAATTCTTACCTCAATTAGCAGTCACCTCCTAACATTTTCACATGATTAGCTTATTCTTAAATAAATATAAACTCATCATTGGCAGTAAATTGTTCAACAACAGTTATCAAAAGGGATTATTATTATTATTATTATTATTATTATTATTATTATTATTATGTCATCTATGTGCAACAAATTGTTTTCCAGCAGTAACAACATAGACACTTCTAAGAAATCATGGTCAGATAATGCTATTGTGTTTCAATATATTTAGATAATTATATCTGTAGAAGAGAGCAAATGGATTAGTGTATTTCAGATTAAAGATGAAGAGCATACACCAAGCTATCACTGTAAACATCTGATCCATGCACTCTCCTTACTGAGGAATTTGTTTAGCAAGCTGGTGATGGTAGTAAAACACAGTTAGATGCACAGCAGGTGTTAACAACCAATTAGGCCTTTATAAATTCTTAAATATCTGACCAAACAAATAATGTAAACAGAAGAGAGAGAGAGAGAGAGAGAGAGAGAGAGAGAGAGAGAGAGAGAGAGAGGGAAGGGTTGTAGATATTTTTATTTCCTACAGGGTAATTTGCTTAACAGAAGGGCAGGCTAGGTTAGCAATTTTTTTTTTTGGGGGGGGGGCAGTGGTCACAAAAGCATCACTAGTTCCCCAGCAGGATGTGTGAAAAACCACTCTAGTTGAAATATATTTCTTAATTATGAGAGAGAGAGAGAGAGAGAGAGAGAGAGAGAGAGAGAGAGAGAGAGAGAGAGAGAGAGAGATTCATTAAGATGTAAAACCAAGAGTAGTTTCTGATTGAATAAATATAACTATGTCCAGACTTGGAAATGTTCCTGTTTTCCCCCAAAAAACAGAAAGTAAATCTACTTGTTCCCTTGAGTATTTTGATGAAAATTTAGGGATTATACGATACATGGATGGGTTGATTTATTAATAATATCGCACATGTCCTCCAAACTGTTCAAGTCTCTAGGCTTAGAAGTTTAGGATATTATTGGAGATGGTCTACATATGTGTATAATAGTTTTATAAACCAACCCCAACTATTAGAGCTTGATATTGAGCTTGGAAGCTGTTTAAAAAAAAAAGTAAAATTAAATTAAGCTCAATTAGATCTAAGAGCACCCACATGAATTTGTGCAAATCTGAAGAGTGGCTTATCTCATCAGTTACAATTATTAGCAAATTAAACTCATACATACATACATACATACATACATACATACATACATACATACATACATACATACATACATACATACATACATACATACATACATACATTCATTTTGCTATGTATATCTGATTTAATATATATTTTAATTTAATTGTTTGTTTGTCAGTTTTCAATTTTTTAGTCTGTTACATGCTATTATAATATAAATTTATTCACTGGAGATGATATTTTTCCAGAAAATCGGTTGACCTGAATGAATCATTCTTTTTGTAAACACCAGGTGTAGGCCTGGATCCTGACCTTGATTCAAAATTGGTAGCAGCCATGTAAATAAGTTCTATTTTTATTTTAAAATGATTGGTTGTTGTGAAGGTCATGATGGGACTACATGATTTAAGATGTAAACAATTTTTTTTATTCTTGGAGTAAAATCATTCGTCTAATCAAGGCCATATTCTGTGTACATGTTTTATATGTAAACACGATCACGTGTCCTCCCTCTTCTGATTTCGCAACTTTGGTGATTTTCAAAACTGCATCTTAGAATACGATATAACGTTTGTTTTAGAGAAATATTCTCAGTTTCTGGCTTTTACACTTGGAATCAAGTTGTTTTCTTTTGTTTTAGCCAGATTTTGACTTATAATTATCTTCAGATCATTTGGATTTCAAAAGGATTAATTCTTTTTCTCTGGAAATATTTGAAGAGTGCTCATATAGAATTTTTGGAAAGACATTGCTTACAAATTTTATTTGGATTTCAAACACCGGAACTGTAAATGACCACACTGTACAGACTACAGCATATGTCATCGTCATCCATCATGGATTTTCCATCAGGACTCGAACTTGAATTCATTAGAACATTTTGTTAAGGACTCGAACTTGAATTCATTAGAACATTTTGTTATTAGGACTTTTGTAATTTAATTCATGGATTATTCTTGGATTATTTTTGGATTTGATTCTTGAAACTGTAAGTTCTTATTTTTTCATTTTTACAGAATTTTTCCACGGATATAAATTATTTGTTAAATTATACAAAGCTTTTTGTTTTCACTTTTTCTGTGTTACTGTTTATTCGAGCCTAAACATGTAACAATACATACATACATACATACATACATACATGCATGCATACATACATGCATGCATACATACATACATACATACTCAAAGTTCTTGTCCATATGATGTAATCATTATTCTGTAGGACAAAAATGCAAGCCTATTTCTGTCTACATCCATTGTAATGAGTATACCACCTTTAAATATACTTTAATCAGAATGCATGCAAGGAAATTGATTGTTTCAAGAATGAAGGAAAGCATAATATCCCCCACCCACTTGTATTATGGAGAAACCTGGGGTTTGGTAAAGTTATTTTATAATTACTTCAAATAGAGGGACAATACCCTTGTGTGAAAAGATCAAAGTTGACAGCTGTTGATAGCAGTTGCAGAGAATGGCAGTGCAGTTCTTTTGACTGACATAGCAAGACGCAGGGGAGGGGGGGGTTGTTGGACTATAATTGTAAAATTTGCAAGTGTCTGAGATCTGATGGCTGGAGTATCAAACTAAATATCAGCACCTGTTGGGCATTGAATAGGATCCCAATGGCTCTCTAATTAATGTAGAAATGTTTTGACTGGAGAGAGTCCAATCACTAACATTAGCTATGCTAGATGTTGTTCATGTAATGCGAATGCTTTGTATTATAACTGTTAATATCTAGCAGTAAAAGTAAACATATGGCTTATTAAAGGTGATAGTATTATAAGCTGCCTGAAGTATATCCTTGAATGAATTGCCATATAAAGCTGAAATGGCCAGTGAAACAGACTTTGCCTTTGATGAACTTGGCAATTCTATAGAAAAAAATTATGATAATGCTTTAGGAACCTCATTAATGGACAATAATTTATGGCAGGATAATGATATATCCAAAAGTATTGAAGTTCTGGGTACATCACTTATTGACAAATTGGGAAGTTCTTTGAAAGAAGATCAGTCAAAAAGTCACGATGCTTCAGATATATCAGTTGCAGAGGAAGCCATCACTTTTCAAGATGATAACATGACAAAGAAAGATGATGTTGATGCATTTGGATCATCAATAATGTCTACAAAACCAGCAGATTCAAACAGTTGCTTCCAGGATAGCCAGATGGAAAACCCATCATTTACTGAAAGGACCAAGGTATGTAGCATCTTAAATGTTATACCACAAAATATTTATAAACCTTAAAATAAATGCAATGTATTTGTGGATTCTATATTTTCTGCTTGTAATTAATTGTAATATCTACCATTTGTTTCTCAGATGTAGAAGTTAGCAATTACATTATTTTATATGATTCTTCAATATCCTACTTCTCATTAAAAACACAAGCGGAGAAAAGGTAAAAAGAAGATTGTGACAAGTATGCCCAGTTGTGAAACAAGTATGTATATCTAGTAGAAGATGCACCAATATAAGTACAAAAGAAACGTAATAGTTATGCCTGGAATATTAATATGAAAAATTAAGTAAAATAAATCTGAATGCTGATGGTAATATTATTGCTCCCCACCAACTACCATTTCAAATCAGAAGCAAACATAATTGAAACTACTTCCTAGAGAAACTACTTCCTAAGAAGCTTTTCTATGATTAAACATGTTAAATGTGTTTTAATAATAATATAAGCAAATATTGCAATATCTGTTGTAGTTAAGCTAAATATAATAACGGTAATTTTAAATTATTGAAGATCATTGATTCAGATATTGATAGTATATGGTTAGAATACTTGTATGAGATGCGTTTGGTGGATCAAAGTAGTATTAACAAAATTTCCATGCTAGTGTCTGCAATGTTTTCAAATAAACTATTTTATCTTTTCAGAAAATTGATAAGAAAAACACTGTATCAGTGGAGACAATGACTCTCTGTGTAGGCTATATGTTGAAAAGAGATCAATGGAAGAGCAGAACAGAATTTATATGAAACTCAAACAATCTCCTAATAAAAGAATTACCAAATATCTGCCTTATATGGAAGAACTACCAGAAATAACAGCAAGAGATGCTACTGACATTTTAATTCTATTAAATGAGAAAGAAATTGTGCCTTACATTAGTGTTGAAAATATCTATATTTTATGATGATTAAAATATTGTGTACAAGTACTTCAATATACTGAATATCTTGTATAAATAGCACCTTCAACAATTTCATCTAGACTGTATTATTACTGGCCATATTATTAAACCAGGCTTGGTGATGAGAGCTTCAGAACAATGCAGTCTCCTTGGAACAGCATTATTACAAAAGGATTTCAAGTTTATCAATGTAGAAATGCAGCAAGTAGCATTATGGCATGGGTTTAAACTTCAGCTTTATAGTAATAATACCTACTAATGGTTTTGCAGATTAAAACAATGGTACTCAAGAATGACCTTACAAATATGGTGATATTACTGCACGAGTTTTGATATAACAAAGTAGTAAAGAATTATTATCAAATAACATCATTACAACAAGGCTGTCAGGAGTAACAATATAGTAATATTATCACATTAACTAAAAACATTAATGCATATCAGTAAACTTCATCTCTGTAGCAGTATTACTGTATTTACCATATATGTTAGGACACCATATTTGTTGGGACACCATAAATTAATTTTTTAAGTAATTTCTTTGTGCACTGTATGTTCTGGAGCACATCGTGTTTTTTTAGTAGTAAGTTTTGGGACAACTTATAAATCATTCCAAAATTACATGTCGGAAAACACACTCCAACTTTAATGTTATTGTAAAAAATATAAAACTGTGCAATTGAGATTAAACTCTCTAGTCCACCATCATTTCATCTACATAACCCTTCTCCTGCACATGTATGATCCATTATTTCGGTGCATGAATATTTGTTAACCTTTCTCATGTCGTGAATAATTATCGTTGAAGGCAACACATCTCTTGAAGTGGAAACTGTAAGGACCAAAATCAGATTTTTTAATCAATCTGCACCAGTCATGCTAATTCTCACACATTTAACCCCCATTTTATCATCAGTCCATCAAGATAAAAGTGCACTAGAGTTTCATCCATGTTAATCTCCATATTGTCGGCAAATTATGTAGTATTGCTACTACATCAGTTGTAGTATTGTTACTACATCAGATTTTGGAGATCAAAAAATTATTGCCTGAACATAGGGTAATGTTACTACATGGGTTTGGGGGGATAGCTTTGTAGTATTAATACTACATCAGTTGTAGTATTGCTACTACATCAAGTTTTGGAGATCATAAAATTAGTGCCTGCACATAGGGTAATGTTACTATAAGGGTTTGGGGGGAGAGCTTTGTAGTATTAATACTACATCAGTTGTAGTATTGTTACTACATCAGGTTTTGGAGATCATAAAATTAATGCCTGAACATAGGGTAATGTTACTACAAGGGTTTGGGGGGATAGTTTTGTAGTATTAATACTACATCAGTTGTAGTATTGTTACTACATCAGGTTTTGGAGATCATAAAATTAGTACCTGAACACAGAGTAAACTTACTACATGGGTTTGGGGGGATAGCTTTGTAGTATTAATACTACATCAGTTGTAGTATTGTTACTACATCAGGTTTCGGAGATCATAAAATTAGTGCCTGAACATAGGGTAATGTTACTAAAAGGGTTTGGGGGGATAGCTTTGTAGTATTAATACTACATCAGTTGTAGTATTGTTACTACATCAGGTTTTGGAGATCATAAAATTAGTGCCTGAACATAGGGTAATGTTACTACATGAATTTGGGGGGATAGCTTTGTAGTATTAATACTACATCAGTTGTAGTATTGTTACTACATCAGGTTTTGGAGATCATAAAATTAGTGCCTGAACATAGGGTAATGTTACTACATGGGTTTTGGTGGGGATAGCTTTGTAGTATTAATACTACATCAGTTGTAGTATTGTTACTACATCAGGTTTTAGAGATCATAAAATTAGTGCCTGAACATAGGGTAATGTTACTACATGGGTTTGGGGGGATAGCTTTGTAGTATTAATACTACATCAGTTGTAGTATTGTTACTACATCAGGTTTTGGAGATCATAAAATTAGTGCCTGAACATAGGGTAATGTTACTACATGGGTTTGGTGGGGATAGCTTTGTAGTATTAATACTACATCAGTTGTAGTATTGTTACTACATCAGGTTTTGGAGATCATAAAATTAGTGCCTGAACATAGGGTAATGTTACTACATGGGTTTGGGGGGATAGCTTTGTAGTATTAATACTACATCAGTTGTAGTATTGTTACTATATCAGGTTTTAGAGATCATAAAATTAGTGCCTGAACATAGGGTAATGTTACTACATGGGTTTGGTGGGGATAGCTTTGTAGTATTAATACTACATCAGGTTTTGGAGATCATAAAATTAGTGCCTGAACATAGGGTAATGTTACTACATGGGTTTGGGGGGATAGCTTTGTAGTATTAATACTACATCAGTTGTAGTATTGTTACTACATCAGGTTTCGGAGATCATAAAATTAGTGCCTGAACATAGGGTAATGTTACTAAAAGGGTTTGGGGGGATAGCTTTGTAGTATTAATACTACATCAGTTGTAGTATTGTTACTACATCAGGTTTTGGAGATCATAAAATTAGTGCCTGAACATAGGGTAATGTTACTACATGAATTTGGGGGGATAGCTTTGTAGTATTAATACTACATCAGTTGTAGTATTGTTACTACATCAGGTTTTGGAGATCATAAAATTAGTGCCTGAACATAGGGTAATGTTACTACATGGGTTTTGGTGGGGATAGCTTTGTAGTATTAATACTACATCAGTTGTAGTATTGTTACTACATCAGGTTTTAGAGATCATAAAATTAGTGCCTGAACATAGGGTAATGTTACTACATGGGTTTGGGGGGATAGCTTTGTAGTATTAATACTACATCAGTTGTAGTATTGTTACTACATCAGGTTTTGGAGATCATAAAATTAGTGCCTGAACATAGGGTAATGTTACTACATGGGTTTGGTGGGGATAGCTTTGTAGTATTAATACTACATCAGTTGTAGTATTGTTACTACATCAGGTTTTGGAGATCATAAAATTAGTGCCTGAACATAGGGTAATGTTACTACATGGGTTTGGGGGGATAGCTTTGTAGTATTAATACTACATCAGTTGTAGTATTGTTACTATATCAGGTTTTAGAGATCATAAAATTAGTGCCTGAACATAGGGTAATGTTACTACATGGGTTTGGTGGGGATAGCTTTGTAGTATTAATACTACATCAGGTTTTGGAGATCATAAAATTAGTGCCTGAACATAGGGTAATGTTACTACATGGGTTTGGGGGGATAGCTTTGTAGTATTAATACTACATCAGTTGTAGTATTGTTACTACATCAGGTTTTGGAGATCATAAAATTAGTGCCTGAACATAGGGTAATGTTACTACATGGGTTTGGGGGGATAGCTTTGTAGTATTAATACTACATCACTTGTAGTATTGTTACTACATCAGGTTTTAGAGATCATAAAATTAGTGCCTGAACATAGGGTAATGTTACTACATGGGTTTGGGGGGATAGCTTTGTAGTATTAATACTACATCAATTCTAGTATTGTTACTATAGCCAAATTCCCTTAAAAAGGACAAGCAAGCAATTCCTTTTTTATTCTGACAGCCATTATCAGTAAACCTATCTGTTTCATAATTCGTCTCCTAACTAACCATTCCAGTTCTAAATATTGTAATTTTTGAAGTAACCCACGAGATTTAATGCAGCATTTACCGTAAATTCTTTGAGATGAAATGGACTTGATATTAGATTTTGAGTATCTCTTCAGCTATTACATCATCTCATGAGATAAATATAAAAAATGCAAAGTATGCTTAAAGACAAAGGTATGTCTTCTTAAACTACGCAAAACCCACATTAAAAGAAAAGATATTTTGGACAGTTTATGACGCCATTATCTAGATCTCGAGTCACTAGTCCATTGGTTGCCATGAGTGCTAGCGTCCGTAGATAAATAATCAAAAACTTGAAGTGGTGGTGCAAGCTCATTAGAGTAGAAATATAATAAATCTCTAGGTGAACCGCGAATGCAAACCAATTGCTGCAAGGTCTTGTTTTCGAATTAAGATTAACTATGCCGATTTCAGAAAGAAGGAACAGCTGAATCTGGAGCTACGCCATCGTCGCACGTAGACGGACGAATGCCAAGATAAGGAAGATGCCGATACGCGGCACCATTTGTGCAGGTTCACATTAAGTCACCACGAAACGTTGAATTTACCTTTGCGAGTAAATTCAGATTGGTTAACTTATGCAGGTAGTCGAAATCCACTGCCTGATAGCATTCCGTGACTTGTTGTTGGTAATGGAAAGCATTTTACCTACTGTATTTGCATTAGTGTTCCAACTGCCCTTTTCAAAGCCATAAATGAGGCCGTTCATCTAATGTAACTACTTTTGCAAGCCCAGGATCCACTGCTGCAATGATTGCAAATAACGGAAATATGACACCGGTCTTTTACAGCTGCATCTACTATGAATAAGATGATTTCAGTGTTAATGAAATATTATTTCGTTTAGCCGCATGAAACTGATTAAATGTTTTCTGGGTGAACCGCAGTTGGAACATTCCAGTTAATAATGTTGGAGAAAATCTCACGTGACTCCACAAAAATTTATTACTGACTATTTTATGTTTTTACAAGATTGTTTTGTACTAAGGCATACCTTTCCTACGTGATAGAACATTATTATTTAAAACCTAACGTGTTCAATATTGACCTATAATTTTCCACAGGCACATCAATGACATTCATTCGATACCAAACGCCTTTTAAAAGCAAAGTCTTGTCAGAAAGAAACACAGCATAAATATATATCCACATCCACCGTTAATTACAAGTACATGAAAATGCGTGTCGCCTATGGATGGTCAAAAGAATTCCAGATCATCCAATGAAAAGAAATAAATTGCGAACAACCTAATGATATCATGATGAGAATGTGCAAACAAGTGCGAGCGTTTAGATGTCGGTTCATGTAAGAGCACCGATTGTGATTTGCAGGTGTACGAACATCTTCTTTAGATGGTACACGATGAGTGCCGTTTAACTGCAGAGAGATTTAAGTCACTTTTAAGTTGTCAACTCTCATCTTGCTAACGGTTTTGTCATTATCTCAATCTGTAATTTCAAAGACCACGAACACGTTGTTTTTGCGCTAAAACATCTCGTTGAGGGTGCGTATCTGTGGTATGTCAGAATAAATGACACCGTTGCCACGGATCCAGATTTCACAAACGAGAACAACGGTTTTCTGTAATAAGTGCAGTGGATATTAAATGCATCATAATGTTAATGTTGACTCAACTCATCTATCAGCGATACCAGCTCACTGCCAAATGATATTTAATCGATACTGCAAGCAATAACCATGGTACATGTGATAAGAAAATGCAAAGAAGCTGAGCTAATAATTTATAAAGTTTCAGCAAGTGTTATTTATGCACTTAAACGTATTTATGCACATTAGCCATTAACGTGGCAAGGATTAGTACAGGTAGAGGTCGCACGTTCGAACAACGGACGGGGCATTCCAAAGACATATAAAAGCGGTACTAGAAGCTGCTTCACAAGGCACACATTATTAAGAAGTTAATGTCAGAATAATGTGACTATGTGGGGCATGATGTTACATGTCTGCGACATGATGCTCCAGTACTAGACATCATTATAGATTGCCACCCTGCAGACATCGTAGCAATATTACGTTACAAATCCAAATCATAAACACACAATCACACAGTGTATAAGGTGATCCAGGTAATAAACTTTTTTGGATTTGTTGCTGCATGTTAATAAAACATAAAGGGCCAGTTACTGCTGGATATGTTAATACATCATAGCGACCAAGATATTGTGGTAGGATTTAATCCTACACATCCAGAACGCTTAATATTCAGACATCAGTACGCGCAAGAATTATTAATAAGTCCACATCGATCTTGTGAATGGTAATATGAATTATATTAGTCATTCATGCATTAAATAATAATCTCGCACGTATAATTGGATTAAAATCAGTGATGTGATTCGACACAGTACTATCATCGTTACTTATATAATGCTTTGACAACCACTGTGCGAATGAATAGAAAATATTTTTGTTTGATAATGTATATGCACAATGTGAGTTAGAGGGAGGGCTACTCACCCAATATAGTCCACTGATTTATGTACAATATCAAATCGGAATGCTTGTCCAAGACAACTATTTATTTGAGAGGAACTGTAAGTCCTGCTTGAAAATACGGAACTGCTATCAGGGTCATGTTTATTGCGTGAACGGGTATACATCATATAAGTGCGTTAACGTAGATGCATCCCATCAATGGATGATACAATCGAGCGATTTCCAGCATGCATCGGCTACATTATTGCCCTTCCTTCAGTTATATTGTAGTCACTTTAGATGATTTAACTATTTGGGTTAGAGGGGTCATACCTATATGGTTTTGATTGTTAGTTCACATGTATCGATTGCATTCCATCGAAATACAGTAACGATGTTAACACTCAATAAATAAATACATACATGTTAATATTAGTGATACATTCTAATGTGAGTTCGTGTTTTCCAAAATATACACCAAAAAAAAAAAAAAATCAAATCAAATAAAAACGTCTCTAATTGATTTTCAACAAGTAAATTGTACTGTCATTGCATGGTATTTTAATGTCGTCGTCATCACCATAGCTGTATCATTCATCCGTTGTACAACGTTAGCGCCTTGTTATGAAATAACTTCATTTCAATTTTTTGGGGGGTAATATTTGCCCGTCTTATAGCATTTCTGGCCCGAGATAGTTCCTAAGTTATTTAATTTATCAATATGTTCAGACTATACGGTCGATAGGTCAAATATTATATTGTATTCTCCTGACAAGTCTATCTGATGTACTTCAATGAAACAGCAATGAAATATTTTATGTAACGTTACACTTACTCCAAGGATCCTATAGAGTATTGCCACTATTATATAGCTTTATGAATTCTTTCAAAATACTATCTATGTCTTATTTATCATATAAATTTCGAATAATTTCCCTTAATACAGAAATTAACATAAATATTAGAACAAGTATTATATTGGTCACGTCTCAATCTCAAAGTCGTGTACCATTGTAATGTGATAATATCGGTTTTGCAGGTTACCTATATAAGTTATATTCTTCTATGCACCATATATTTTTGATGTCCTCTTATACGGTCTTATTTTGATAATTTTCACTGATTACAATTCTCCGGTTCATGGGCATACACGTCTGATTTATTGTAGTATACGCAAACATATATGGAGGACCTTTATCATTTACCTCTATTCAAAACCACCATTTAGCACACTATTTCAGTTGTATCAATAATGAAATAATTCGTTAAATGTGCGTCTTAATTTTCACTGAACAAACCCAGCCAGTATAGAAATTTTACTTTTAGTGACAATATTCACAGAATAATTGTAATAGAACCTCAATACTAATGACGCAAAAACGTATGTGAAGCATCATGGTTCTGTGTCTGAAAAGAAGTCTAAAAGTTATACGGACTGAGCACAATCACATTATATAAAATAGGGAATGCTTTCAAATGTTATCCATAGGTTAAAATACTATGGCATGGACTAAAAAGAACTAAGGTCCATAATTGATGCCTAGACTGGATGATGTGGAAGGCAAAACATCATCACTGGACAGAACAATTATCATTAACTGAACAATACTTTAGAGCCATAAAATAAGCGGTTTATATTTGCAATAATTTTAGCAGACAAAATATATAAGTTAGTATATAAGTAGATATAAACGCATAATATATGATCAGTCAACTACTGTATATACGTTGAGAACAGAGTAGTTGAAGGAAACACCATCATCAGTTAAAGTTTAATACTTAAAATGTAGCAAACACTTTATTTGAAATTAGTACAAAGTTATCTTTGTTGCTCATAAAAATGAACTTTAATAGTGTTTGATTTTGTTAGCAGATGGCACATACAAATGTGTATATATATATATATATATATATATATATATATATATATATATATATATATATACGTTTATGGGTGGGCTGGATAACTGACTGTTTAAGGTTGAAAACATAAATGGAATCAATGATTTTTAACGTTTATGGGTTTTCAGGACAGTCAAAGAGTAAGTTGAAATCTCCAAGAATAATTTAAGAACAGAAAGATTCAGTCAGCTTGTTTTATCTTCTAGGAGGAGGGCGGTAGAGGCAGAACAATGGACTGACCTTTGTTCCAGTGTGAGTGTTCTTTGGAGTAGTTCAAACGATGTGTGGAAAGAAATAGACGATTATGTTGTACTGAGACATTTTATCATGAAATTTTGTTTATTAAAGCAATTCCACTTCCGCAAGAGTGGCCGGGGAACGACTTGATGAAGTAATCGGTGGGTGTTAAATCTGCGCACTTGGGCTCATGGCCTGATGTTATTAGCCATGTTTCTGTCAGGAAGAAGGCGTTGATATTTTGGTCGTTGATAAAGTTCATTAGTTATGTCCGCTTTTCCAGTGTTCCTACTGATTGGGCGTTGACAAACGCAATATCGGAGTGGTATCTCTGAGATAGTTGGCACAACGGTTGACGATTTAAGATGCATTTTCGCCATGTTATTAAAATTAATGGCCGAATTTTAAAATTGTTTATCGGGAAAGGGCGAATGGCAGACAACTGGAATACATCTTCCTATTCTAAGCCGGCCAGCTTTGAACAACGTTTCTTTTTCCTCTTCCATTTACATTTAAATAATGATGAATGTAGTCCCAGATCGATTAGTTTTGAGCACAATATATTATGAAAAGCCAAGGTGTGGTCATTTAAAGCAATTATTGAGGGTTCAACATAGCATTAGCGGGTTGATTGGAGATCACGTGATGGCGGTTTATTATAAAACAAAGAACATTTTAATAATGGAACAAAACAGCTGAGAAAAATATAATTGTTCTCGTTTCCACAACAAAAAGATCAAAGAAACACATACGAACTGAACAGTTAATGCATGATGAAACACAAAGATGAAGACGATGATAGACAACAAGCACATATCTCATGAAAATTAGCGCAAAAACGGAAGAGCTGTTTCAAGCCGGTTAAGTGATATATTATAGTCTATTATGTCTTGACAAATGACTATTGGGAATTCGATGCTCTTTCTTCTCCATTTTCTGTTTCATCCAATGACTCAGTAGCTAGCTGAAAATCTAATGTATATCTTGCTATTTTAGATTTCAAAAGTATTATCTGTCTGTATACGTTTGGCATTGACCCTATGCGAAGTATACTCATAGCGAGTGAGATTTACAATATATATATATATATATATATATATATATATATATATATATATATATATATATATATATATATATATAGGGTCAATGCCAAACGTAATGTTGTCTCCAAACTTCCGATTAATACATATGACGACTCTGTGTGTGCGTGTGTGTGTGTGTGTCTGTGTGTGTGTGCGTGTGTGTAAAAGCGATATCGTTCACTTTTTTGTTTTAAAAATTTATTACGGATACTTTAGAAATTTTAAATGATGAAAATGTATTTATAAAAACTCTGTGTGTGTGTGTGTGTGTGTGTGTGTAAGATCAAAGACGTATGTTATGATAACAACCTTTTGTGGACTTGTTTATTATAATAACTAATTTGAGGACCAGCGGTACAGGATTTATATTTTAACAACTAACTTGACAATCACTTGCATAGGTTCTATAATTATATAAATAATTTTACTACAACTAACCCAGATTTTCTTCACAAAATTTGACGACCACCATATTAAAATGGCGCAGTTATGTTGTGTTTACAACAGCTATTTTGATGACCAATGTCACAGGATTTTGAATACGTTTTCAGTGGCATCATAACTGAGAATGATAGTGGCGTTCCGCCGATGACCCTGTTGCTAGAACAACTAAATTTGAAAGCCAGTGGATTGGATGAAACAGAGTTTTCATAAACCGTATCACCGGTGGACAGGTTTTCTCATAAACATTGGCTGTGTATTTGGCCCAGACATTTTATTAAAACTATGAAAGACAAAAACCTAGGCAGCTCAAGTTGTTTTCTTTTACAATATTATGAAACTTGTATGCCATTATCTTTTTTGTAAATGTTTGAAGTTAAATAAAGTAGGCAAAAATCGAATAAAATGGTTAAAATGTAACACGTTTGATGAAACATTTTCTATGTTAGGGTTCTTGGTAAATTGTTTACGAAAATGGGAGAGTGAGAGAGAGATACTTACCGTACATGTGTTTGCTGCGCTTTTTAGGAATCTTCTCCCAATTAAATTTGTCATCATTATTCTCTATGCCCTGATCAGGCATTCCATTATACCCGATTCCAACAATGCGTTTGTTAGCATTTACGATGCACGCTCCAACCTGCCGAGAAGGGATTGTTAAAAAATAATTAATAGAATCGTATCATATCATATCATATCATGTCATGTCATGTCATGTCATGTCATGTCATGTCATGTCATGTCATGTCATGTCATGTCATGTCATGTCATGTCATGTCATGCCATGCCATGCCATGCCATGCCATGCCATGCCATGCCATGCCATGCCATGCCATATCATATCATATCATATCATATCATATCATATCATATCATATCATATCATATCATATCATATCATATCATATCATAGCATATGATAGCATAGCATAGCTTAACTTAGCTTAGCTTAGCATAGCATAACATAGCATATCTAGAGCAGCAGCAGAGAGGGTGAATCCTACAACCTTTTTTTTTACTTTTTTGATTATACCCTAGACCCTTCTCGCGAACCAGAAAAAAAAATGACAGTGATTGTATTCGCGTTTTCGTTGATGAATCATAAATGTCGCAACGTCGTTGTCACTCACCCTCTCTGCTGCTATGGGTTACGGTGATTTTAACCGAATATTTGATCAAGTCCTATACGATATCGTGTCCCCCTTCAGGATAAAAATCCTTAGGATTTCACAAACAGACTAATCGCTAACACCTCATCTTGTAAATCAATCAGATTATTGGACTGGTCAGTGAGTTTGAAATTAATTCTGGTTAATGAATTATTATGACACCGCATATAGACTGGATTAGTTGGATCCTCAATAATTAAAAATCCTGGAGGAGCTGTTGGTGCAAATGAATATAAAATATATCCCTGCTGGGCTTGATTTGATCGTTCTAAATTTATTTGATAGCTTCCTTCGATAACATCACATACTAAATTGAGCGCAATCACCGTTGAAATATTCACATTGAACGGAGCAATATGCCTGCCGCCGCCATCTGGGTCATTATTATGTTTGAGGAGAGTTGTTTGTGGTTGTGATGGTGTTTTTTTCCATTTGTCATGGATTTTTTTGAAACCTTCATCGATGGCATCACTGAGAAGTTTTTCTAGTTCTGGTACGTTATATCCTGGTAGTTTGAATGTTGGAATATCTCCTATGCGGATCTTATAGTCTATTGCAAATACATCTCTTGTTTTAGGACTACTGTCACCTAATACCTCTTGAATAATTTGTGAATGAAATGTTTCCATGTCATTGATGATTTTGTTACATGTTTCTACGACACTGATAAATTCATCTCGGGTGAGAGTACCGGATTTAAGAGATATTAACAACAGTGAAATATCGTTATTGAAAGCTGTGAAATTTTCAGTGATTTTATCCCGGTTAGCAACTTGATGAATAAGTCGTATTTTTTCATCATATTCTACTCTAATGAAAAAATACGACTTATCATAATCTCTATAACTCCTTATTGGATTATCAGATTTTATCCTGTCGGTGATATAATCAGTTTTTTGTGGTTCTGGTAAATCAACGGTTTTTCCCCCGGGTGGTAATTCAGGCCAACCTAACACTGTTCTTATTGAGCTTTGATAGATATCTACGACGTATCCTTCTGTGTTTATTTCAATGGCAGATGATAGCGTCGGCACATGAACTGTTATAGCGATTTTTGATTCTTTTCCAGTAATCGATTTTATTCTACGCGCGAATTCATCATTGATTTGTTCGATTTGGTATGACCCTGTTGGTATCGAAACAACGTTCCAGTCTGGGGTACCGTCGGGTTTATTCTTATTTGCAAATACCAGTGAATTATTGGGTTGTTGACCACCAAATGATTTTGACCTAATATTTGGCCAGCTGTGGTATACTCGTAATTTTGCTAGCGCTATCTCCTTCACTGGGACCGGAGAGGGGAAATTCACACTGAATTCTGGATTCGTTGAGGTTATTGAGATCATGCTGGTTTGTACTGGGTTTGTGTTCTCCACTATTTGTTGAAGTAATTCCATCGGTGTTGTCATCGTTATTATACTCATGTTTTTGTATTTCTAATTTTGACATTGCAGAATCATATATATCTACCATCGCTGAAAACTCACTCTCTGATATAATTGTATCATCGAGAGATGACGATATCAATGAGGATAATTGCGAGCATGCAGTGGACACAACATGAAATTGAATTATGTAGTCTTGTAGTTTTCGTTGGCTGCATGATGATATTTTTTTTGTGATTATTGAAATAATTCCAGCGATTGTTGTTGCCGCAGAAATGCAAATTGGAACAGCTATCGGGGCCATCATTGTCACTGAAGACAGTATAATACCAGCTCCGGTGATTACACCACTCACTGAATACACGGTAACATCAATTGCGGTAATTCTCCTGCGATATTTTTTAATTTTCATTGCATACTCCTCAGACAGGGTTTTGAGTCTAGTTTGAAATTCTCTGACCTGATCATAACGATATTGCGATGATGAAATCATTTTTATTTTAACAACGCTAGCGTTTTCAATTACGATTTACTTAAATCTGCTACGAATTCCACATACCACGTTGTTGTAACCCTAACCAAATTTTTATCAGTAGCTATTAACGTGAACTGTTCAGTTGTATCCTTGTCGATGATCGTTGAAATCGTATTATTGACCCCGGATGAACTTGACGATGAAATATTAAATTGAGTCGTTCTCAATATTGTTAATCGATAAATACCTTTAACGGTTGCAGTGATATCTAATTTGTTGTTTGTAGGTGTCCACTCAAATGATCCGTGTTTGATTGTGTATACTACGTTGTTGGTTTTCTCATGAGGAATTTTTGTTTTTTCAATGACTGTTATCATTCTCGAAAAATCACCTTTGATGCCTTCGATGAAGGATTTCGTCTCATCGATGGATTTTTTAATATCAGGGAGTTTTATTTCAATTTTATCTAACGGGGTTCCAATAAATTTATCAATGGCGTCGGTTGTTGTTTTTGTTGCTTCGTTGATAACCTTTTGATCATCAACAAACGTTTTAATTTCAGCGATAGATGGTGTAACTACAATTGGGGATCCAAAGAACTTTTGAACGACATTTCTACGGAAACTATTGTAGTTTCTTAAATGATCGTCAAATTCTTTATTGTATTCAGTGAATTTATCTGTAATAGTCGAGAAGAGTACACCCGGTTTGAGTTTACCCTGATCGGAAAATAACGCGATAGTATTCTCGATTGCGTTTTGTTGTTTAACTAAAATATCATCCAACGACACATTACTAGATTTCAATTTACCCTGTTTGTCTTGAAATACAACTATTTCGTTCGGGTCAACATTTACTAAATTCAACGTCTCAGCCATTTCATCTTTAATTTTTTTTTTTATATCCTTGAAAGAATCAGGAGTTGCAGTGTCATCGGGTTTGGGTTTCAAAGATCTCCCCCAAATATCAATCATGTTATTGTAAAACTCTTTCTCTCTTTAAAATCGTTTTTGACGACTTCGTCGTTGCCAGCGACTACTAGTGTAGTCATTTACGACAATATGAGGTGGTTTTCTAGATGCTGAAATAGCGTCAAGGACATTTAATACTTCACTGCCGCATATTGGTGGGTCATTGATTTGTTGTGTTGGTAGCGTAGAATACCAAGTCTTCATTGGAAAAGTTTTTATATAACGCATAAACTCTTTTGGCGGGGCTAATCCATATGAATCAAAATAGACAATCCCACGTGGATCAATAGCGTATGCAACCCAGTGAGTTCCAGGTCCGGTGCTGTTATCGAGATTAATAATACCTGTTTCAGTTTTGTTTGGTTGATGTGGTAATTGATCTTTCATAAAAACACCTCTGAAATTTTGTATGGCTAGTTTTTTAGCAGCATCCATTAAATCAAAATTGGACATGGGAACCATCGAAGATTTGGGAACCATCGAAGATTCCTCAATTAATAAACCGTTCCTGGTAGTCTCAGGCCTGATCCGTGAACGGATCTCCCGCTGTACCATGAATACGGGGTTCCTGGTAGTCTCAGACCTTTTCCGCTGTACCATGAATACGGGGTTCCTGGTAGTCTTAGACCCTTTCCCTTTTTTTTATACCCTCGACCTTTCTTCGGTTCATATGATTCAGCAATGCTCTGTACCGCTTTTGTCCCCAAGCCTCCAACTACCCCCAATGCGGCCGCTTTTGCGACTGCTGGGGCTGCTGCCGCAACCAATGCTGGTAACGCAGCAAACAACGGAAATATACCACCTGTTTTTATCATATTTTTGATAGCAGCCGCAGAGAGTGTGATCTGAACTCCTTTTTTATCCTTGAAAGCATCATTGAAATGTTTCACTTGACGAGTTGTCAGTGGCAATTT
Organism: Unio pictorum; assembly: GCA_030141615.1. NCBI lineage: Eukaryota > Metazoa > Mollusca > Bivalvia > Unionida > Unionidae > Unio > Unio pictorum. The sequence continues at coordinate 1,930,889 of JARLTB010000224.1, forward strand.
ATTTGCCCCGCCATTCATTTGATTAGGTTTCAACGTGATTGTGGTTCCACATTGTTTAGCGGATTTTGATTGCAATTTTTTTAACTGACCAGGTGTCAATGATACATTGATATTACTATATGACATTATACAAATACAGATTGATCTAATTGCTATCAAAGATTTTCCACTGGTGCATCAATAAATCTCATTCGTCCACCAACACCTTCAAGTAGCATTGATTTATCACTGAGAATGACAGCAACCGCTCTATAATTAGCAATACCACCAGGACGGGTTACACGGGCTCTGAAGTGTATATCAACGACAGATTGTCTTGTTAAATCAAGATGTTCCAGCGAAAAGTAATAAATCGGATAGAGGCTTTTGAAATCCAATTGTGATATTTGCAAACCAGTATCCACATTTAGATCACGTGCCATAAACGACAATAAGTTATGATAGACACGTGAAATATGATTTTGACCGTAATCAAGTTGTACATCTTCAGATGGTTCCTGTTGTCCGTTTATTCTCAGTGAGACTTCATTAACACCTAACTGATCAAATATCATATGGCTTCGTTCTTGATTACCAACTCGCGCATTATTCTGTAATGCAATAAATATATGACGTGGAGCTGAAACACCTTGTTTTGATGCCAGGTGCCATGTGAATGTACCATTAACATTATCCAGTTTAATATCCGTAGTCACTGATAACCAACTCAACAATGATTTTCCTCCTTGGTTCATAAATGATAACAATTTTTCTTCTGCTATGATTGATGGAGTTAACACTGGCATCCACAATGATAGTTTTGTTAAAATGACTTTACCCTCGGGAACACCAACATCACGCCAGATTGCATCATTATCATTACCCTTTCGTACAAGCGCTACTGTGTGTTTAGCTCCATAAATAACTTTTCGGACGTTTCTACAGAATCCGAAAATATGTTGCAGTGGAATTGCACATGAAAATTGTCGACGCTGTCCTTGCAACGTTGCTACGCGTGTTGCAAATCCTAGGTTGAAGTTAGTAATATTATTTATGACATCAAAATCACCAGCTGGTCTTGTATATCCGGCTGGTGCTGGATTAGCTGAAGAAGCATGTGCTGCCTTGACTCTAGAATACTGGTTGTGTTCAGGGTTATCAGTAATATCCTTAGAAAACATCATAGATGGACCCGCTGATCTTGTATAATCATCAGAATATCTTGCTAACCCTATGATTGTTGTAGCCACATCAACTTCACGGTCAATGGATTCAATTTCTTTTCCATCAATGAGATATCTAGCGCTTTCAAATAACGCCATGATACCGTTATTAACAAAACCGACTTTGATAGTTGGGCTAATGTCATATGGGGTATCAGCTGCAACATTTGTTACAAGTTCTTCTTCTACTTCAATAAATGCTTCACAAGGCAAAAAGTATTTACTGGTATCATGAACTTGAAGTTCAATTCGTGATCGGAGATCTGGTTGTACTGCGTGATAAGAATAAAATTGAAAATCGCGTACAGAATCATCTTTACGCACTGGGGCCTCCATATCAAATGCTGGATCAGGTGACCTTTTGAACATTTTATTCTATTTATCAGAGTCTAAATCGTGAAATCATAAAAAGATTTTCATCGTGAAAAACGCTAGCGTTTTCGTCGTGGTTTTTTAAAGCCACTTCCTGCTATCATGTTTGCTATCATGTTATCTTGGTCCCCTTGATTTACCAATGATGCTAGTTTTTCATCTACTGCGTTATTTATTATTTTACTAACACTTGCAGGCATTTCTGCTGTAGATGGCAATGGTACCGGTTTCTTTTTTCGTCTCACTAATGATGTTATTTTATCCTTTGCTGCAGAAAACGCTTTCCCGGCAAGATCTCCAGCAGCACCAATACCCTTATCACGAATAACATCAATGGCTTTCATTCCTAATTGTTTAGCTAACGGCATCACTTTTGGGGCCATTCTTGTAAATAAACCTGCAATGGTATTACCTAAACCATCTCCATAGTATGCTTTATAAACTGGCACCCGTGAATTTACCACATAGACGGGGGTTGGTTTATCATGATTGTAGTGTATAATCATCTTGTTATAAAACTAGTAGTTTTCTAATTAGTGATCAATCGCTGTAATAACCATGGGCATCTTTGTGATTTTCAACTAACTCAGCAATGAATTCTCGATATACATTAATGTCCATGATACCACCGGCAAATAATCGTCTACAGATATCAGCTGCTTCATTAATTATTTCCGGAGAGTTATTTCCGGCTCGTTTTCCTCCGATGAGAACTTCTAACCGTGATATATCACTGAGAATGTTACCAGGACAAGTAACGCTAGTGTTTTCAACTATTCCGCTACCTAAATACTCATCTTCAGTTGACTCCTCTTTACCAAAAAATCCAGTTGGATACTCTACTTTTCTCAATACTTTGTCTTTAAAACTCTCAAAATCATTGCGGTTACTTTCTGTGATTCTAAATCTACCACGGTTTGCCAAGTATACTTTTTTTATCCAATTCTCGTCGTTTTTTATATACTCTTTATACCCTTTGTTTACAGCTATTTCTCTTTTATCGAGTGAAAAATTCCGCGCGGTAAAGTTAATTAAATCATTGTCATCTTTAAAACTTTTAATTATGTTGTATGCATAGTTTGCAAATATAGTTTGCGGTGAATACATTTTTGCTATAGTAACGTCTTCTTCCTCTTCTTGTTTTCTTGCAATAGCACCTAGTTCTTCTAGTACTTGCTCTTTTTTTTGTTGTTGCCGTGAAGTAGCTACTATATCTACTGGAAGTGTTTCTAAAGACTTTTTTGTTTGTTTAGTTCTTTTTGCTATTTTTTCTAACACAGGGAGAAAAGTCTCTTCTTGTTTTTTTCCTTGCTCAGAGATTGTTGACACTATCTGTTTCGTTGTTGTAGTTATTGGTTTAAACAACTCTTCAGATCCCGCAGCAAAGTCAGTCTGAAGACTCTGTCGTTCTTGCAGTTTATTCCTGACAGAGTCGCGAATTGGTATAAATTTCTTAATTGCATCTAGTCGCTCACGAGCCAATCGGGTCGTTAATGCTTCATTGACCATTATTTGAAATCAGAAACCATTTTTCAATTGCAAAACAATTTTTCCCATCGATGATTCCTTCCCCTAACGGTCCAATTTTTTATTGCTGTGAAATAGTTTTTATTGCTGTGAAATATTTTTATTTTTTTATTGCTGTGAGAAATATATTCAGTGATTTTGCCTGTTTTTGACAGTTTTGGTGCCATTTTGTGCAATTTTGGTGGTAATCTCTTTGAGATTTTTACAGTCAAGTAGTCGATTTTACATGGGATTTTCCATAAGGAAAAGCTGTTAAAACTCATTTTTGATGATTTTTAACCATTTTTCATCAATTTTTGCCTGTTTTCAGTGATGTTTGGTCATTTTTCATCGATTTTTGGTAAAAAACCTCGTAGGGTCAAGTAGTCGATTTTGCATTGGATTTTCCATAGAGAAAAGCTGTTAGGATTCTATTTTATTTTCGCAGTGTGAAATATTTTTCAAAAAATGCTAAAAAAATGAAAATCTCAAGGAGATTTTACTGTCTGACAAAATCTTTTGAGGGTCGGTCAATCAAAATAGTTCATTTTCTTGAATTAACGCTCGTAGGTTTCTAATTTTAGAATTAACTTCCTTTTTCAATTCATATTCGTTACCTAATTCTTTTCGTATTCCTTCCACGATAGTATATAACGGAACAAACACACCTACTTCACTGGAAAATGCAAGAGAGTCTCGAATAGAATTCTGAATTTTTTTGATGAGTGCATATTTCTTTGGTAGCATATACTTGTTAGTGCTAACTCCGTATTCTATATCCTGAAAATCTGACATAATTTGATCAGGATTTAACCCATCTGACAATTTAATATCCTGGCTTTTCAATTTTGCAATTTCAACTATGATGCTATTCATATTTTCAGAATTCATATATGATAATACATATTTCTAATTCATTTTTCAAAAATAAAAGAGCCGTTAATATTTTTTAAAATTAATTCTGTATATATAAATATATTTTTTAAAATTAATTCTGTATATATAAATATATTTTTTAAAATTAATTCTGTATATATAAATATATTTTTTAAAATTAATTCTGTATATATAAATATAAATGCAGACCAAAATAAATAACAACCATGATGAGCGGTTATCAGTCATTTGGCCCCCTTGATATAGGCCACTGTGTCTTTCATAGGGTTCTTTCTTTGAGTATTTTTCTCAAATTTCCATTATTTTTTTTTTCTGAGATTTCTTCAATCTCGATTTGACCCTATGACTGTTTCTTTTGGCCGGTAATTCATTTTTGAACACCATACGGGGCTACCCAAATGTGACGGAGAGCTAATTACATCCATGGATGTTATTTATTTTAGGTCATTTATATTTACATTCACCGGAAACATATTCCCCTAAGAGTGAATCTAACTCGTCAAATAACGGGTTAGAATCACAAGAGGGTATGTTTACGTGAAATGACCTAGATTACATATATATACGACAACACATCTTTGGAACTCCTTGGTTGCCTTCACATCCAAGTAAGCCCAAAGGAAACCCGAAACATACATCTCCGGAAGGGAGGCCTAACGTGGCAAACGCCATCTTAGACCGCCCAGAAGATATGCTTGGGGTGTGACGTCACAACATATACTTAATTAACTTAATTAAGGACAGCACAAATACCGTATATATTTCCACTCGAGTGTTGTGGCAAATTGTAGGTATACATATACTTAATTAAGGACAGTACAATACCGTATGTTATTGACCATTATGTATGTCATTGATATAATAATAGACTCTATATCTCCACTTTTGTAGGTATACATATACTTAATTAAGGATGGATTATAATTCAATGATGATGTAATGATGATGGGACGGCACAGACAGCACAAACATGAAACGACGGGGCGGATTTTCTACGGCCATCCGACCAATTAAAAGCAACCCATGAAATTAAACCCGGTTGCATGATTGAGAAAAGTCAACCACGCACACGTGTCAATGGCGTGGGTTATTTTTGACTGGTCGGATTGGCTTTCGAAAGCCCCAGCTTTAAACCTTTCATTTAGTATATAAGGTGACTAATACAGCAGCGTCAATCCACAGAGTGTGTTATTTTATTTTCTTGAATTACTTGTTAATGGTGCTTCACAGTATTTAAATAAGACAGAATATTTGCATAAAGCACTAAAGAAAAAGAATATAATCGTTTGAAAACATTTTATATTTGATTTCTTTTCTAATTAATTATAGCCCAAGCCGCTGAATCACAATTTAAGGGGAAATAACCCACGCCATACTGTAATGTAATTTTTATAGATGTAGCATTTGTACATCTTTTATAGGTGCCATGTCGGCATCCTCTTTTTTTTAAATCTTTATTCAATATTTACATATTAAATTATACAAATGATAGTCAAAACTATTAATTAATTATAGCCCAAGCCGCTGAATCACAATTTAAGGGGAAATAACCCACGCCATACTGTAATGTAATTTTTATAGATGTAGCATTTGTACATCTTTTATAGGTGCCATGTCGGCATCCTCTTTTTTTTAAATCTTTATTCAATATTTACATATTAAATTGTACAAATGATAGCATCCGTCACTCATACACACATTTTCACCACACTCACTACATACAGACATTTAAAAACACTTATATTTACACATAATAGTAGAAACATATATGAGTAGGTGGGATGGGTTGTTATTCCCTCCCTTATCAACTCGACACCATCTAAGGGAGAGAGTATATAAAGGGAATTAATACATCAATCCGCAAGGTATGCTATTTTATTTTCTTGAATTACTTATTAATGGTGTTTCACAGTATTGAAATGAGACAGCATATTTGACTTAAACACTAAAACAAAGAATATAATTGTTTGAAAACATTTCTTTTCTTACAATACAATGCCCACCGCTGAATCACAATAACCCATAAAACAAGTTAACACAATCTAAGGGAGAAAGTATACACGTGTGTTATCCTGTAACGCCTGCATCTCCGGATCACATCCTATGTTTATGAAATACGCATTAATCGCACGTGAGACAGAATATTTGACTTAAACACTAAAAAAAAAGAAAATATTTCTTTTCCTATAAAACAATACTCAGAAGCTAAATCACAATGATAACTCCCTTGGTTATATCATTTAAGAGTTGTCTCCCTTGGTGTTATAGACACATACGAAAATCGAATTTTTTGTCCTGTCTTTTTTGAAATGGTAAAGAATTAACAAGCACGGGTGAGGTCTGAATTCTTGGTTCATTTGTATAATAACACTATTTTTCTAATTCATTGTTTGGTTTAATTATAAGTCTCTGTATATAATCTTGAGCAGTCCTTATAATTTTGTCATCGTTGGGGTCAATGACAGTATTTTTTATTCGTTTATCATAATAGCGTTTTAGTTCCCTGTATCGTTTGCCGCCACACCTGAAACATAATTGCGACCTTCCCCTAACCCCAACTCCACATCGAATACAAGGTAACGGACCAAGACTTCCACGACGGAAGCTTTGCATATGATACCCACAGAATTCATTTCTGCATGATTTGTTACACGGTGTCACTGATCCAATCATAAGCCATTTGCAATGATTCATTATACTTAATTCTTTCATTTAAATGCTTGTTTTAATTATAGTATGGAGGAGTTTGAGAGATTATCGAAAATTGCGCCTTGGAAAAGTGTTCCATTCAATCTTGATAGAGTTTCTGATACACCAAAGAAAAAAATTCTTGATAGAACCTTGATTAGTAAAATCAGAGACTGTTTTAATGAATTCAAGCGTGATGGAGCAGCTCATTGTTGGTCAACATTTCGAATTGATGGTGTTGTTGACGCTACCATGAATGATGAAAAAGCAGCAGTGATAATCTCACGTCTTGGGGAAGAAAGAAATTTTTTTCGAATAAAATTCCTTATCCGTGATGGTGGAAAATGGATCATTAGGGACAAATACGAGCCTATTCTTAAGGACAAAAAAACTGTCACTGTGACTCAGGATTCAAAACCAGGAATTTTGACTGGAATTGACAAACCCTACTACGAAAGATCTTACCCTGTCACAGCAGTTGTTTACGGGATATATCCGCTCAATGAAAAACCTGATATTGCAAAACTAGCACCCATGAAATATTCTTCGTCAAGGCTCAATTGTGTAGCAACAAGAATAATGGAACACTTCACAAATGCGTCCCGGGGAAATAAACTAACTGATCTAAGACGAAAAAAAATAACCGAATGGGAACTGACAGTGAAACAGCATGGGGCAACAATTCAGGATATAGCTAAATTAGAAACATCATTGAGATTTCCAATAACGGTAAGGACAATCACCGGTGAAGTATTATACGAATCGAAATATAATAAAAATGGAGCCCCAATTGAAATTATTGATCATAATGAACACGCGTGGTCATCTGCAGTAACAATATTCCCACGGGATAGAACCGTAAAATATATTTTCCAAACAGGGTTGGGACCTGAAGAATGTTTTACCGAGCAGAAATTATTTGATGCTATTTACCATTTGAGTAAAAACGATCCTGTGTCAATGTGGCTATTTCATAGTGCTTCAGACGAAGAATGTAGATTTGATCAGTTTGTAAGGCCCAACGGAGAATTATATCGTACCGAAGAACTGCATAATCAAATGAAACAACTAGCTAGTGAGTTTTCTGGGGAGGAAATCGAAGATCAATTATTAGCAAACTGTTTTACAGTACCATCCATTGCAGCACATTTTGCTAGAAAGAGAAACGCGTGGAAACCAACACGAAGTGAGTTCTTATCAGATGTCAAATTGTCCTGTCTTGAATACGGCCATGGAGGATTATGGAATACAAAATACACCGCTGATACCGTTATTTCAGTTGATATGATTGCATGTTATCCAGGAAGTTTTCTTGGGTATGGAGAGTGCGAGAAATATTTCAAACGATTTGGACACCCCACACACGAAATGACCCGTGTTGCTATTAATGGACCACTGCCACATTTCGATTTAACCGGATTCGCTTGTGTGGTATCATTTGAAATGGCTACAGGACTTCATCCGTGTAGTTATCTTTGGATTGGTAAACACATGTCTGAAAAACACTGGATGCCAATAGTGTTATTACGGTATATGCTTGATTGTAAGATGTTAAAATCATTAATTGTCAGTGAAGCAATTATATCCTATCGAGCACAGAAATCAGTCTGGTTACCACAACCTGATCTAGAAAAAATAATTAGCGAAGAGCGAAAACTTTTTCCTGATTTTAATGAACAACAAATCATGGATTGGTCCAAACAGTTATTTGAAATCAGAAACAATGAAGCAAAAGATCTTGGACGAAGAATAATCGGTAAATTCACTCAGGGTGGTAAATACGATAATACGAGATATTCTTCACGATTGATTATAGACAATGCTGAATACGATTTTGTAATCGCGGATTTAACGAATAAAGGTCTATATGTCAATCGTAAGGACGCATTTATGTCCGATGGAACCAAATTGGGTACAATTGTTACTTACACTGATGGATACAATCCGCAGTACACACATTTGAGAGCTTCTATGCTTGGTTATGCTTCTATTAATTTATTTTCAATGATCAATAGATTTCCTACCACCGCAGTTAGAGTCGCCACTGATTCATTTTACATAAATAGCAAAATGGCTGATTTTAAGGCTACTGGCAACGAGAATTGGGGGTCATGGAAAATTAAGAAAGAAATGCTTCATGATTATATTCCATCAGCAGATGTTACCATTGAAAATAATTATTTAGAAAGCAATCAGTGTTCAGAATTTTCTAATGCACCACCGTGTTCTGATCCAATCTGTAGATATAACACAGTTTATTTAAACGGCTGTGGTGGGTCAGGAAAAACAACCCGGGCAATTGAGTTATTTCGTGGGAAAAATCCAAACATGATTGTGCTAACACCCACACACAGACTTGCAAGAGAAATGATACAGAGAGGGGTAAATGCCTGTACCTATCATAGTTTTTTCCGATGGAAGGGAGACAAATGGACTCCTGAGCGCATGGGAGAGAAATTTATCCCTGAAATTATCATTTGGGATGAAATAGACACAGTGCCATTAGATGTATTAAAAATATTTCTTGAGTGGTTGTTATTGAAAAATACAAAAATCGTCATGTGCGGTGATCACGGCCAACCACCACCATTTGTCGGTGCTTCCCCACATGAATGGCTAAAGGGTTTTGTAGACTATTATGAAGAAATTGATACCGATCATAGATCACTTGATAATGAATTAAAAGAATTTAAGAAATTAATTAGATTACAACCGGATAGAATCCAATGTGAAATAGCGCGTGAAATAATTTCAGAAACTCCAATGAATGAGTTTTGGGAAGCATGGAGACCAAATGATTTGATCATTGCAAGTAGAAAAATAGTCAGAGACACACTTCAGATGAAATTATTTGAATTGCATAAACAAAAATTCGCAACACTTCCAGTGCCCCTCTGTTATAGGCCATCAGATACATGAAAACAGAACATTGAAGTTGATATTCCAGGCCCAAAATCCGAAGGATTTCAAAAACAGATTCTCGTATTAAATGATATTGTGCTGGTTGATATCAATGTCGTTGAAGATGCATTGCGTGCTAATAAATCCCCATGGACGCTAGGATACGCAGCAACAATACACTCTTCACAGGGATTGACTATATCGGATACAATTGTTTGGATGGTAGATAATCGCATAGAATGGTCGAATTTAGTCTATCTTTCAGTATCCAGAGTACGAAAAATAAATCAACTTAGAAGAATTGTCCTGACAGAGTCAGGCGATGATAATGACACCACAATAGATGATATTGATATTAAAATTATTGATAAAAAACTCTCCGGTTACAAACAACAGGACAAAAAAAAACAGCGAGAATTTGACATTGATGCTGAATTAATAATCACTTTGAAGAAACAACAGAATAATCACTGCGCAAGTTGCAATTGTATAATGCTTTGGCAGTATTCGGATAAGGATCCTCGCCAATTTAACGTTGACAGAAAAAATAACAATCTCGGTCATGTCAGAAATAATGTGATGTTGACTTGTCTTGAGTGCAATAGACGCAACGGTGCTAGTTAAGCCCATGCGGTGGTAATTGAGTATCCTCAGGTATCACTTGTAATTGCTGTCTAGTAAATCCTCGTTGAGGGGCAGTTGAATCCAGTTTATAGATTGGAAGTCTACCCGTAGATCGTGTTATACTAGATATCTTATGTGCAGTAATACTCCAAATAGGATCAGTAGCCCTTTTTCTGCCACCCTCAAGCTCTCCTGGTTCGTATAAATACCTCACAATGACATTACTACCAAGAATTGGTTGGAAAACGCTAAAATCTTTTTGAATTTCCATTTTAGGTATCGACTTCTTTTTAATCGCGTTGATAGGTTTCATGTTGATGGTTCTAGTAATCTCATTATTCAGTGCAGTAATCACAGCTGGTAACCTTTTAACCCATTCACGGGATCTTTTTTCTTGGATGAATTCTTTTGCGTATTGATATCCAAATAACCGCTCAGCAAGGGTTTTATTAAACCGTTCTACAATTGCCTGATCACGATGTAGCGCAGTATGTCCTCGTCTGATAGTGACATTATGATTTTTCATTATTGATAACACTGCACCCTGAAATTCCTTGCCAGGATCAATTTGTAATAGATTTGGCCAGTGCAGAGGACCCCTTCGATAAATCCTTTCAAATGCAGAAGTCACTTCAGTGGCTGATTTTGTTTTTAACGGTTCTGCTTCTTTGTATCGACTTGCAATATCAACTACGGTTAATGCGTATTTGTAACCACGATCATGTGGCAGAAATAATATATCAGCCTGATGAACTTCATTGGGTCCGGTCACATCAAAATGCGAGAATTGAATTTGTTTAGGCGGTGGTAGATAAATTTGCCATAGTGCCTGTTTAGATAACCAATGAGCCGCAGTGGCCTTTTTCACTTTTGCAGCGCTAGCGAGTTTATGGATTGCTGATTTACCCCTCCAGTATCCTCTTGGGGAATAATAAATAGATTCCATGTTGTTATTAATTACCAGCACCTAACATCAATTTACTTTTCATAGCCGATTTTATCAAAAAGGAAGCCAATTTTTCTTTGAAAGATTTATCAGGAATAGCATTTAACGCATGAATTAATTTCACATCCGCGAGATGCCTGTGCTGCAGATTGCTGCTTTTATAAGCAGCATCATGAAGGTGACAGGCCTTATCAATGGCATTTATTGGTTCTTCACCGGGTCGGGGCTGATTTTGATCATTGAGTCTGATATCAAGTCTTGTTCCCGGTCCACAGTAGCTATATCCTGGAAGGTGCTTTTCTCCAGGGTATTTTGCCCATGGGGTTCCAGGGAGTTTAGTTAGCTTGGCTGCGATATCACCTCCTCGTTTTTTTTTAAAGGTTCCTTGGGTTCCTTGGGTTTAGAAACAAATCTAAATTTCTTTGTACTACATTGTACGCATTTACCAGAAAGCGCTGATCGGTTATTTTTAGTTGTAATCGTCGTCAAGTCATCTGTGCCAGTACGTTTTTTACACTTCACACAATATAGATCCATAATTTATATATAACGGCATGAATATAATTGATTATTCAGCTACCCGACGACGGGAACCTATTAAACATCATGAAATGTTGCCGAATTCAATTAGAATGATTATCATCGGACCATCTGGAAGCGGAAAGACACAACTGCTACTTAATTTGATAACGAGATGGATGAAATGGAACAAATTGTATTTAATAGCCCCGAGTGTAGACGATCAGCGATGCTATGAAGTGCTAAAGGATTTTAACGAGAAAGCAAAAGAATTTCAAATCGATGAAGATTTTATTGAGTTTATTACTGATATAGAGGAAGCCCCGAACATTGATGCTATTGATGGAAGTATTAACAATTTAGTGGTATACGATGATATCATGTTAGATAATCAAAAAAATCCTGCTAGAATATTTTCCCGAGGCAGGCATAAAAACACTGATGTGATCTATGTCACTCAACGGTACACACAAATACCAAAAGTGATCAGAGATAATTGCAATGTGTTGTGTGTATTTAACGGCGTTGATACTCATACGCTACGAAATATTCATCAGACTTGGTGCAGCGGTGATATGAATCATAATCAGTTTAGAAATTTCTTTAGTCACGCTCAGTCAAAACCACACGGATTTGTGACAATAAATTTAGCAGACCCGAGGACACGATATCGTATAGGACTTGATCAAATATTCGGTTAAAATCACCGTAACCCATAGCAGCAGAGAGGGTGAGTGACAACGACGTTGCGACATTTATGATTCATCAACGAAAACGCGAATACAATCACTGTCATTTTTTTTTCTGGTTCGCGAGAAGGGTCTAGGGTATAATCAAAAAAGTAAAAAAAAAGGTTGTAGGATTCACCCTCTCTGCTGCTGCTCTAGATATGCTATGTTATGCTATGCTAAGCTAAGCTAAGTTATGCTATGCTATCATATGCTATGATATGATATGATATGATATGATATGATATGATATGATATGATATGATATGATATGATATGGTATGATATGATATGACATGACATGACATGACATGACATGACATGACATGACATGATATGATATGATATGATATGATATGATATGATATGATAATATATGATATGATATGATATGATATGATATGATATGATATGATATGATATGATATGATATGATATGATATGATATGATATGATATGATATGATACGATTCTATTAATTATTTTTTAACAATCCCTTCTCGGCAGGTTGGAGCGTGCATCGTAAATGCTAACAAACGCATTGTTGGAATCGGGTATAATGGAATGCCTGATCAGGGCATAGAGAATAATGATGACAAATTTAATTGGGAGAAGATTCCTAAAAAGCGCAGCAAACACATGTACGGTAAGTATCTCTCTCTCTCACTCTCCCATTTTCGTAAACAATTTACCAAGAACCCTAACATAGAAAATGTTTCATCAAACGTGTTACATTTTAACCATTTTATTCGATTTTTGCCTACTTTATTTAACTTCAAACATTTACAAAAAAGATAATGGCATACAAGTTTCATAATATTGTAAAAGAAAACAAATTGAGCTGCCTAGGTTTTTGTCTTTCATAGTTTTAATAAAATGTCTGGGCCAAATACACAGCCAATGTTTATGAGAAAACCTGTCCACCGGTGATACGGTTTATGAAAACTCTGTTTCATCCAATCCACTGGCTTTCAAATTTAGTTGTTCTAGCAACAGGGTCATCGGCGGAACGCCACTATCATTCTCAGTTATGATGCCACTGAAAACGTATTCAAAATCCTGTGACATTGGTCATCAAAATAGCTGTTGTAAACACAACATAACTGCGCCATTTTAATATGGTGGTCGTCAAATTTTGTGAAGAAAATCTGGGTTAGTTGTAGTAAAATTATTTATATAATTATAGAACCTATGCAAGTGATTGTCAAGTTAGTTGTTAAAATATAAATCCTGTACCGCTGGTCCTCAAATTAGTTATTATAATAAACAAGTCCACAAAAGGTTGTTATCATAACATACGTCTTTGATCTTACACACACACACACACACACACACACACACACACAGTTTTTATAAATACATTTTCATCATTTAAAATTTCTAAAGTATCCGTAATAAATTTTTAAAACAAAAAAGTGAACGATATTTATAAACTCCAACTTTGTAACTTCAAGGATTTACATAATCAGTCCTAAAACAACATTTAGTTCATGTTGTTTTCAATCTGGTTATTTCTATTTTGCACATGCTTCAGTAGTCAACCTTCTGTATGGTATGGCATACCAATGGACAATTCTTCAACGTGATTACAATATGTTATTGTCAGGACAATTCAATACGGTTTTATTAACATTTTTAACAAAATGAAACCAGAGCATATATAACAAAAAAAACTTATCAATGAAGAGATTAGATGATAATAATTATCTATAGACATCTTGCCAATTAACGCAAAGCAGGAAGAACATAGATGAACAGTATCTGTTGACGTAATTAGCTATTGTGCTACAGATTTGTTTAGGTATCTCAGGCTCAGTCAATGTGGGTATGTGAGAAAACTTGCCGGTAGATTCTCGTGCGTCAGTGATTCTTTCCTAGGTTTTCCATGTTCTTCTTCCACCATTAATACTGACTGCTATGTATAGCCTATATTGTGTTGAAAAATGGCGTTAAAGCCGATAAAACCAATGACAATAACAGCTTCGTATATAGCGTCCAGCAGTTACAACAGAAGAGTAAGTGGGGATCAGAAAAAATAACAAGAAATTGATATGTTTTAATTTCATGCAAGAGATTTGTATACAGAGAGAGCTATTTTAATCTGAACGAGTAGTATAATAATAAAAGGACTTTAGGGAGAAACAAAAGTAGAGAATAATTTTGAAAGATATCTCTCTTCAATAAGCAAGACGATGCTTTCAAAATTAATCAATTTCGAAACGGTAAAACAGCATATGGCAAAAATATTTGCTGGTAGCAATGAAAATATAATCTATCATTAACTGACAATATAATCTATCATTAATTGACAATATATTATATCGTTCACTGACAATATAATCTATCATTAACTGACACTATAAGCTATCAATAACTGACAATATAATATATCGTTAACTGACAATATAATCTATCAATAACTAATAATATAATCTATCATTAACTGACAATATAATCTTTTGTTAACTGACAATATAATCTATCGTTAATTGGCAATATAATTTATTATTATCTGACAATATAATCTATTATTAACTAACAATATAATCTATCAGTAACTGACAATATCATCTATCTTTAACTGGCAATATAATCTATTCTTAACTGACAATATAATCTATAGTTCACTGGCAATACAATCTATTATTAACTGACAATATAATCTATCATTAACTGTTAATATAATATATCGATAACTGTGAGCCCCCCAAAAAAGTTGTTTCAGTAAAGTATATACTAATTTATGTAGCAAAATATCAAACATGTTATATCATTGGGCCATATGCCAACCAATGCATTTTACAAATATAAATAGATAGATGAAGTACTTACAAAAAATTGGTCTTATGGAGTGATGATCCTCAAAGTGACAGATTTCTAGATGTAGATCAGTTTGAAATATTATCCTAATTCCTAATGGGAATAATTTATCTTCGCTATAAAATGAACTGAGAATACGTACAAATGGGAAACAACCTTCAGTGCACATTTCTTGGAAAACATAGTGCTAGAGTCTAGCAGTTAGTAATTTACACCGCATAAGTTAAAGTGGGTTTATCCAATCCCAATCAAAGGAGTTTTGCCTCTCTGAAGCACACACAACGATGGGTAGTTGATGTTATAGATCAGAAGTGTTAAATGTAAGTGCTTTTATGGCAAAATGTGTATAAGAGCGGTTATTATAACATAACAACATATTTATGTACTTTTCCGATGCAAAACCGCCAAATTGATGTTGGTGTTGAAACTTTTAAATCCACTGAAGGCAAAATACCTTAAGGGTGGCTTAGAAGAGTACGTGTAAGCTGTTGATGTGTATTTGCAAATTGTTGTAGATTTAGTTGTTAATACGATGAAGTCTTGAACAGATATACTTGATTGGGATCCAACATCAAAACGAGTCGGCTGCCATGTTGTGTCCTCGTGAAAAATACTGTACTATGTAATCGCGTTGCCCAATGCAAAATGTCACTAAACAAGTTATATTAAAAGGTGTTTGCGCTATCAGATTAAAGCGTTGTGCATCTCTGAATCGCAATAATCGTTTTATGTTGTGAATATCGCGAGGCAGTCCATCGTAGATGTAGGATCAATTGCCAGGTCAGGCCTTTTCGGCTGCCGTGTTGTATCCTCTGGCAATACACTGTATTCTGTACTCACATAATCCAATATAAAATCCCTTAATAAAATCACATTAAAGAGGGCTTTGTACAACCAGATTAAAATTTCAGTGCATTTCTGAAGCGCTCTGGCTCTTTTTCTTTAGTGGTTATCGTGAGACAGTTCTTCGTAAGAGTGCCAGATTCGATTGCCAGGCCAGGCCTTGTCGGCGGCTTTGTTGTGTTCTCAATTTAGACATCATATTTGCATTGCTTAATAAACAAACCAAAGCATATGTTCGAATTACTGTAATGCGGGCATAGTCCATCCAAACCAAATTTGTTCTGTGTCTCTCGGCTGCTCATCGATGGGTTATATTGTGTCACAGGCGAAAATGTTTTACTCACTTTCCCAACAAAATTAAGCAGTGTTTTTAACTAACCCTTTTAAAAATGGGCTTTCCTTTATTGGTTTTAGCGGTTGTGAGATTCTGATGGAAAAGAAAGCACGCATTTACGACAGACTGCTATAGCACCTTTATAGATTGAGAAATACGATTAGTGAATCTCTTTAGGTTGCTCTCAACGGCAACTATCGGGATTTCCCTTGAGATTTTGGGGAGTCTCTGAGTGCAATTCTCACCTATACACACCTCCACTACTTGATGCAAAAGTAGGGCGTCACATGTTTGTGAAGCCCGATCGCGCTCTAGTAGCTACGAGAAAAATGGAAAGTTTGGCAGTATTCACTTTCCATTTGTGAAGTTATATAATTTCAAAGTTGACTGCCATGGTATATTTTGGGTATAATAAATACGTTTTCATCTTTTAGTAAACAACAGTGATTTCCTAGATAGTGAATATTATGTTTTAGCATTAGCTAAAGACGATTGTGGCAACGGATGTTACAAAAAGGTATATCATTTGGGATATTATGGATAATGCAGTATCCGTGCTTTCCAACTGGAGCAGCTACCAATAAATCTGGAAGTTCGTTTACACATCAGGTCTATGACATCAAAATAAGGGGATTGATACAGTTTGTCTCAACTAGCAAGGAGACGTCAAACAACATGAAAAAGGCTAAATCCTGGTATGTAGGGTAACATGGTTTCTTCAAAGAAGCAGAGTTAGAGTTCCATGTCTGAGTTATTCTTATAGCTTAATTAAACAATGATTATGATATTCCTTAGCCATTGTATATAATATTAGCACGTGTTAGGGGGAACGCTCTGTAGTAGCTGGACAGTATAGTTTATTTCCAACATGGCTATTACAAAAACCAGAAACGGACACTACATAACAAGGTATCATCATCAGTCTGTTGACCTAGTGTGGTCGTTGAGGCACTGTGCTGCTGAACATCTGACCAGTTCCCTCCACTTGACTCGATCATGTGCCAATGCCTGTGTCTTTGCAAAGCTTTTCCTGGTCCATTCTGTGATGTTGTCACTCCACTTTTTTATCTGTCGACTTATCCTTCTACCACCTAGGACGCTACCCTGCAGTACTGTTGTGGATAGACTGTTGGCTCCAGTGACATGTCCATAACATTTCAGCTTTCTCTTTTTAACAATGGTAAGGAGGTCTTCATGATGGCCTATTTATTGCCTGATGCTGATGCGCACTTCTTCATTTCTGATGTGGTCCATGTAAGAGATACCAAGGATGGTTCTGTAGCATATCATTTCAAGTGCCTGAATTCTTCGTTGTAATTCTGCTGTCACGGTCCAGGCCTCACATGAATACAGAAAGATTGAGATGACTAGTGCTCTCCATAGTCTGATTTTAGTTTTCAGACAGATGTTCATGTCTCTCCAGATGGGTCTTAGCTTTGACATAGCTGCCGTTGTTTGTGCTGCTCGTGACGAAATATTTCTGCTCTTGATCCCTCTTCCGTGATTATGGAACCAAGATATTTGAATTGGCCCACTGTTTCCAGTTCCTGTCCTCTGACTTTAATTTTGGTTGTGATTTGTTTGCCACTGTTTGTCATCAGCTTTGTCCTCTCTGTGCTTATCTCCATGTCAAATCTGGAAGATGTTTTATCCAGGTTCTTTAATAAAGTGGCAATCTCGTCTTCATTGCCTGCCAGCCCATCAATGTCGTCTGCAAAGCGGAGGTTGATGATGTTACGCCCTCCAATGCTGACAGTCCCACAGTGGTTTTCCAGGGCTTCGCTCATGATGCGCTCTAAGTAGATGCTGAAAAGCGTGGGTGACAGGAGACAGCCTGTAGTGCTGTAATTTTGGCACAGCTGGAGATTGCCTTTTTTGGGGAGTGTTATAATTAGTGACTGGGTCCACTTTGTTGGCCATTTGCCTGTCTGCCAGATCTTGTTGCAGAGTTTTGTTAGTAGTTCTATCACTGATTCCCCACCATTCGTGATAGGTTCAACTGGGATGTTGTCTACTCCAGCTGCCTTTCCATTCTTCAGTGCTCTTATTGCTGAATCCACCTCTTCTTTGAGAATGAGGTAATCATCATTATTTGTGGAGTTTGGAACTTCAAGCACCTCTGGGGCTCCTGAGGACGGATGGTTGTAGAGTTCTTTACAATGCTCAGCCCATCTTTCTGCAATGTCACTTGCTTCTGTGAGGCATTTTCCATTATCATCTTGAATGGTACTGACTTTTGGTTGCTTCTCTCTGGTGAGGTCTTTCACAATTTGGAATGCCTTTTGCTGTTATTCTTGATCAGACTGCTCTCTATTTCCGTGCACTGTTGTGCAATCCAATCTTCTTTTGCTTTCTTTAATTTTATTTTAACATTCTTGTTTATTTCTCGATATTCCACTGCCCCTGTTGTGTGTCTGGTGTTTGTTTAGGTCTATTCGGGCATCACACAGATTCAGAATCTCTTCTATAACCCAGGTTTTTTTTCTTTGGGCGATGGAGGCCAATGATGTCCTTGGCAACTGTTGTCATGACTGTGTTGAAAGTGTCTGTCATCACTTTAACATCAACATCCATCACAAGGAGTAGAGCAAATTTGCCTCCAATTGTGGCTGGAGTGACTTGCAGATGTTAGGGTCCTTCAGTTGTTCAAGGTTGAATTTGAGCTTGATTTTTTTTGGCTTGTTAATTTTCTTCAACCTCACTTGGAAGTTCATAATGACGAGGTCGTGATCACTCCCAACATCAGCACCTGGAAACGTTCTTATTTTTTCTCTATTGATGCCATATCGGTACCGGTTTTGAACTAGTATGTAGTCGATCTGGTTATGATGGGTTCCATTTGGTGCATGCCGTGTCCAGCATCGGGAAGCTTTATGTTGACCCAGGGTGTTGGCTAGTACCAAGTTGTTGTAGCTTGCAAACTCGAGCATCCGTCTCCCTCTTTCATTGTTAAGCTCATTGCAAGAAGGTCCATAATGATCATCCCAGTCTCTTAGAACATCTTTGTCAACTTTTTCATTCGAGTCTCCTTGGATACTAAAGATGTCTTTTTTACTTACCATGTTTATTATACATTGAATGTTGTTGTAGAACTCCTCTAATTCTTCATCATCATGATCATTAGTTGGAGCATATACTTGGATAATTGTGATGTTAAAGGGGGAAGCTTTCAGATGAATGAAGATGATTCTGCTAGATATGGGGCGACATTCAAGAACAGATCCATTGATGGCTTTGTTTACAAGGAAGCCAATTCCATTAATGGACTTGTCCAACTCTCCACTATAGTATAATATATGCCCATCTTCAGTTTGGTGTTTTCCTAGGGCTTTCCATCTCACTTCACAGAGTCCCAGTATGTACCATGTGTAGTGTTCCATCTCATGTGTTAACTCTTGGAGTCTTCCAGTTTGCGCCATAGTTCTAATGTAACAGGTGGCGATGGCAACGTTGTCTCTCTATCTGATTTTATGCAAAGTACCAGTACCACACTTGTCACCTCCGTCCTGCTAAAAAACGGCAGGCGTGGTCCTTTTTTTGACCCGGGTGACGACCGATCCGGTATGATACTTTCATATTTGTCCAGCATTATCAGTTTGTCTTGGGCAAAAGTCGTCTGGCGGAGCCGATCCCTCTCCAGACCAAGGAGTTGCCAGAAGGGAATGTAGTACATCGTCCAAACTGCCTTAGGGTCTCCACTCCTGAATTTCTTTTAGGGTTTACTCCCTTAGCCTTTGGCTAACCAAAGCCAACCTGCAAGGCAGCAGGAAACTCTTGTATGGGCGGGTTCGTCCATTTCCCGAACAGATAGAGCATCTGCCACTGCCCACAATGTATACAATACGATATCTAAAACTGAAAAAAACCTGTCTATCTAGGGCTGGTGAATTTATAAACAGCGACTGGAGTCAACACAAGATGACCATTTGTTAAAAATACAACATTGGAAATAGTTTTAGTCTTATTAAGAGAAAAGTAAAGCCGCCAGTGATTGTGGTGACTATCAAGGGAAGCACCATTTATAAGCAAATACCCCAATACCTCGTGTGATTCACAAACATTTCTTCACAGGAAGTTTGCTTTGATTTTTAAGTCCTTATTCTGTATTACTAACCACAGGTATAATCAATAATCATATCCCTTATATTAAGAAGGATTCACGTCAGTAAACAATATAATCATTTTTAGCAACTTCATATTTCGCTTTCGTTAGTTTGCCATGCAGAACTGAATGCCATCGTCAACAAGATGAGTGCAGATGTACGAGGTTGCACTGTTTACACCACGCTGTACTCGTGCAACGAGTGCTCAAAATTGATGATCCAGTCTGGAATCCGTAGGATTGTCTACCTTGAGGATAAAGAATTTAAGAGAGCAATATACATTGCTTCGAGGCATTTGTTGAAAGAGACCAAAGTGAAGTGTTGGTATGATATATTGTTTGTTTCTATGACCTAACATTTTGATAGCCCATTCATTAAAATAGGCTCTAAATGGTGCTAGCAAACATTGCATATAGAAGCAATATTAAAATGTAATAATACATTAGATGCAAAGTTATCAAATAGTTAAGCATCAAGAACACGGTTAAACTATTACCGTTGCTAGTACTAGATTTGTGAAGCAACATTCTCAACATTCATCTTTTTATTCAAACGGGTGGGTGGTGTAATAAAACTGAAAATGTCTCCTTTGTTTGAGTTTGATCAGTTAATATCATTTGACATCATTAACATGAAATCTTCTAATTAATGTTTGGCAATGCATTACACTTCCTATTTGAGATGTTTGATACAGGTCCCAAACTCCTAATAGATATGCAATTGTTGCCAGCACCATTTTGAACTTATGGCTGCATAATATACGTTGATATCTTTATAGGATGGGTTGGTTGATTGGGTTATGTATGAGTTAATATTAGTAGTTTTCGTATTGAAATCAACACAATATATTCCAATTTACTAAACTAAAGAAGAATAAACTTTACACGATACAATCCATCCTTGCGTTGATGCTTTACAAACAGTGCCATGTCTCTGATAGTTTACCTCTCGTCCTTTAAATATTTTAACTTACGGTAAAAAATCTCCAATTTGATAAAATCGGTAACACAGTTATATATTTTCTTGTGATTAAAATACCAAACTAAACACAAGTAGAGGAATTAAACACATCATGTTGCATTAGACATTTTGGTACAGTACTATCTTATCCAAATGTTTCCACATATCACCGTCTGGTGTATATTCATAATTTCTGTCATGATATTCATGTTGTACCAAAGCCATCAGAGGATGAAATAGAAGATCAAGAGAAAAAGCCAATTGTTCAAAAGTGACAACATATGACCAATATTACGATCTTAATAATAATAATAATAATAATAAAATAATAATAATAATAATAATAATAGCAATAATAATAATAATAAACAACATAATAATGAGTACTTTGTATCGCGCCTAATCTTATATAGTTTAACTAAGTACATTTGAAAAAATGCACATATCGCCATCAATCATACAATAGTTAGTACGAAATTCAGTGGACCTTACAACGCGTGGAATTTAATAAATATTAATGATAATTGTTTTCGTTGAAAGACAATAAAACTCAGCATCATCATCTGTCCCCAGTGTATTTGTACTACAGTGCATGTCTAAAATTTCTCTTATTGTGAGTGAATAAAATTGGAATCTATTCCTATAGTGCATGTCTGTGACGATTACCTAATATAAATTGTTCTGATATTATAACACAAAGATTTTACTAGCAATACTGTGATTTGTATCATGTTCATCTGGTTTGATGGCTACTGGAATTGACTTTATTGGTCAACTTGGTGATTTTGGGCGGTTTCGACTTAAAACCGATTTTATTGCATATATTCGGAAAGGGAATAATTATGCACAAGTTCTTCAAAATCAGATAAACCTTTTTGATAACAAAAAAAAAAAACATTTCATCCATCAGGTGCGAGATTATAAAAGAATAAAGGCGAGGCACCATGTGGTAATATGTCACACAAATGGACCATTTGAGGCCGGTTTTAATGCTACTCTCTTACCATTGTCTTACTCTTGTCACCTGAAAAATTCTTTGTATATAAAGTGCTCATTTTCAACATGGTGTAAATCTACCATTGTTTACGAAATTGTGGCGCAACGTTATGGACTGATTTAAAGATATGTCTGCAAATTTTCAAAATATCTCCTCTTTAATAAGCTGATATGTCAAAGTCGCCAGCATTATTCACCATGTATGGTAGCAACCAGACCGATTTGGTGGTTTTTATTTTAATCTCTAAAATGTATTAATAACAAACTAACGAAGTAATCATTTTGTAGTCGAGTAGAATGTATTGTGTAGTGTTTATGTTATGAAGAAATCCAAACAAAGACAATATATCGGGTATCTGAATAATTGCTAAGCAGAATCATGATCAGTGTTGATATTGTTGTATCCATACGATGTCTTAAAGTTACGTTTAATGTCTTCACCCACCCCCTTTTAAAGCTCAGACGTTTCAGAAATTATGTATTTTTAACCACGTTAACAAGTTTACGTGTTTCTAAATATATTACACTAGATATTACTTCCGTTATTTGTGATTTGTTGCTGAATACATAATTTGCCATACTATGTTTGTCACGGATTATTACCAATAAAGTATTGTATTTTTCAGCAAGTACAAATCCAAGGGCGGTACAAGCAAGCTTCTTAAAGCACGTCGGAAGTTTCAGATGTAACCTTTTTTGTCATTAAAGTATTCATGAACAAACGTTAAAGGATTCCGTTTCGAAAACAATGTGTCAACCAATCATTAAAGTTTAATTAAACCTATCAGAATGTTAGAAACAATTCTAAGTGTTACATTTGTTATTACTATTGCCATTACCCCTACTACTACGATCTGTGCCTCCATTCACCATCTAAATGTTATGGAGAACATTTAAAATACAAGGTTTCTTCTCTTAATTACATTATCACACTTTTTAGATTCTGCTACTTTCATCTTTGATGTCTTGTATTGGATGACATGGCCGGTGTATACAATACCTATCAATCAGAATAGTCACTGTCCGTAAAGTAACAATAAAATAATCATTAGAGTGTTTAATCACACACTGGTGATATATATATATATATATATATATATATATATATATATATATATATATATATATATATATATATATATATATATATATATATATTTAATGATACATGTCACGGTTGACTGAACGTCTTTAAGGTATAAAAATTAACAAGAAAACAGGATGGACACGCGATGTATTGATATAGGTATCAACAGGTTTCCAATCTGACATAAATAAGTGTCTATGTATGCAAAACTGTCGTAACTTGTAAGATCTCTCCTCTTCTATCAGTATTGATTCCCTGGTGTGGAATTGCAAAATTAAAGAGTATAAACCAGAAAAGATTTAGTCTGGTGGCATGCATATATATATATATATATATATATATATATATATATATATATATATATATATATATATATATATATATATATGTTTGTGTATGAGTGCGTGTGTATCTGTGTAACTATTGGATCACTTTAACCTATCTCAATGGATTTAGTACGGACAATAATGGTGAAGAGTGCACGAAAGTCATGTGAACGTGATCATCAATTCTGCTTGAGTACTTATACCCAATATTTCCTTCACTAACTGATACTATTAATATCTGTTCCTCATCCCGGAAATTTCCAGCATTATTCAAAACTGCCATTGTAAAGGCTCTGCTAAAGAAACCAACACATGACCATAACGATTTAAAGAACTGACGCCCAGTTTCTAATCTCCCGTTCATATAAAAATTCTTAGAAAAGGTTGTTCTAACCCATCTTGTATCTCCTTTGAATTCAAAGAGTCTTTCTTTTGCAATGTACAATCTGCAAATCGACATTGCCACGGTACGGAAACTATTGGTCTGAAAGTTAATGACATTCTCATTGCTTTGGATAGCGGAAAGATTACAGTCCTCACCCTCCTTGATTTGTCAGCAGCATTTTACACAATAAACCATGATATATTACTTCACCGTCTCCAGGGAGTATTTGGCATTCACTATACAGCCTTACTGTCCTACTTAGTCAACAGGACACAAAATATATCTGCGAATGGAATGGAATACACTCCAGTCCAGTTCGTCTATGTTGTGATGTTCAACAGGATCTGTTCTTGGACATGTCCTCTTCATTCTATACACTCATCCGCTCTCAAGTGTGATAGCTCATCATCCAGTGTCTCACCAAATGAACGCTGATGACACCCAAATATACAAGTCTAGCCATCTAATTGAAGTTAATGCTACTATTCTAGGAGTAGAGAGGAGCATTTCTGATGTGAAATCATGAATGACATGTAAAAACTGCAGATGAATGATGATAAAACTGAGTCCATGCTAATCACAACACAAAGACTTTCACATTCAAATCCTTTACCCCAAAAATAAATATCATCAACAACAACATTCAATTTACACAGTCAGTACGACACCTATTTGTTACTCTAGACAGTAATGTCACGTTGCACCAACATGTCAAACATATGCAAGGCTGCATATCCTGAGCTTAGACGCATCATCTCCATTCGCAAATATCTTTCATGTGATGTCACTAAAATGCTTGTGTGCTCATTACTACTTTCAAGATTGGACTATTCTAACTCAATTATGTCTGCTTCGTCTCAATATCTACTCCAGAAACGTCAAAAAGTTCAAAACACAGCTGCTTAAATCATCGTTAGAGTAACTTTATCAGAGCACACCTCCCCACTGCTCTGTACCCTACACTGGCTATCCATTCGATCCAGAATCAAACACAATATTTCACTGTGCTACGTTTCACTGACGGACTCCAGTCCAGCATACCTATCTGACCTCACCCATGTATAAAAAACAGCAAGATACTTATTCTGACAATGGTATACGCATTATTCACAATATGAAAACAAAGTCATATGGACAACATTCTTTTGCATTCAGCGCCCAGCAACAGGAATAAACATGAAATAAATTTTCCTGTGAAATCAGACTTAAAGACACATTGATCGCTTTCAAGAGTGCTCTTAAAACTCATCTTTTACGACTGCAAGAACAAACTTAAAGACGTAATTATGTTTCCTACCTTATACAATTTCAGCATTTTGATGCTTTCTATTTTCATAGTGTTTGTTTTTATACAAAGTCCTCATTATGAGATAATATATATGTAGTTGCTATATTATACTGCATACTTTATTTCATTTCTGAACCATATACAAATTGCTTTTCGTTCACCTGGCAAAAGGAATATATATAGCATACTTCTATGTCCGTCACAAGTCAGTTGGCAACTATTGTTGCTTTTAACTTTTTGAAAAGTGTTCTGTTTCTTCTAAATGAGTCAGATAAATACATCTATTTATAAATCATGAAGTTGTTTTAGTTTACTGGAAGATCTTTTGACTCAAATACAATATTTAATGCTTTCAAAGAGCATTTTACCAAAAACTGTTTGACATTACGCGTTATTACCATCCCCTCTTGTTATCATTAAATTACATGAGCAAATTTAACTGTAAAATTCAAACATGAGAGCTTAGATTTGGAATTCGTATTTGTATGGATTGATTAGGTTTAAATTTGATAGAGGCGCATATGACAAATGGTAATATTGGATGGAATTATTCAACTCATTGTGATACATGTTCCTGTTTGCTAGATATTTACCGTACGTCGATATCGTTATTATTTATTACCCTTATTGACCACAACATTGTTAAGATATATAGTCTTGCATCATAGGTGCGATGGATATATTGTGGATTAATGTGGTAATCGAATGCTGTTAGAAATCAATGCAATTTGGTTGTCTAGTCTTTTAAATTCCACCAAGGAAAAGGATTGTTTGGAATCCGTGTTTGTGTTTTAACACGTTGCAGTGAATATTAGTTCTGCTCCTTCTCGATTTTTGTATTTGGTAATCACTACCCCCTTCTTTCTATTTGTAAGACGGAAGTTTGTTTGTGATACTGTTAAGATGAAGGTGGATGTTGCAGGAATACAATATAGTCATGATGTGCAAAATACAATATTGTCAACAGGAACTTAAATGGAAATATATAACCTAATTGCAGATGCTCTTTTAGTGTAAAGAAGAATTATATTGCTGCATATATATTTGGTTCGATTCCTAAGACTTCATTATATTGTACTTTAAATCACACTCATTTTGATCAGTAGTTAAATTAAAGCTACATTATATAAATCTTTCTTTTTTGTTGTGAGTGGATGTGTTATTTATATTAAATGTTATAGTCTCTTGGCCTTAAAGAATAAGTATATGTTATGCATATCTGTATTTTGTACGTGTCGTTTTCCAAAAGAAAAGGTCTGACCAGTAACGTTTGTTATTTAAACAAGATAATATATATCGTATATTGCTCTGAATGTGGATTAAATATTATTAATAGTAAATATGTTTACTTGAACATAAGTCTAGAACATAAAGTTGTTCATTTCGAAACTTCAAAATGTGCTAAAAACTTTTATTGTTTTATAAAGGAAACTGCTATGCATCCGCCTCCATTATGGTGTCTTAGCTGTTTTTCTACTTCCGTGAACTTAAAAAATATAATTCTTACCATACTATCTAAATCAGAATCAGTCTAAATGTCTTGTTCAGCATTTGTTTGGTTTGATTTATATATGTAAATTATGTTTCACTGGAATAACAGTGTGCTCAATAATATTCCTGGACCTAAATATTAATCTGTAATTATAGTGAATTAAAACAGTGAAATTTTGGATTAAATAATTCTAATACATCCAAAGACTATTAACCAATCGCCACACTCTATGCCATTTTTGGCGCATTAGACCGAAACCACAGGTACACCGACATATTCAATATCGGACTTTATTTTGGAATACCACTGGAATTCAATTGCAACTTGATGCAGTTGGATCTGCAAGGACTATTTGTTAGGATTGAATGCACAATATAAATAATAATATTTGTTGTATTTTACAAAATATGTTGGTTTGCGCTATTTTCTGTTAGTCAGTTGAGGTCATTGAGTCATAGCCATACATATATACTTGCAAGTTTGTATCATTGCTTCCATACATCCATCCATCCATACATTGGATGGAAGCTACATACCCACATATCCAGATGTTATCCTTAGTAAGTTCAGTAGTACATGTAATAGGATTGTTTAAATAGTTTCTAGTATGTTGATGTTTTTGAACCATTATGCCGTCTCGAAGATTTGACTAGGCGTTGTTACGTTTTTAGGAAAAGTAGTAGACGATGCAGCAATCTCAATCGTAGGTGTTATTATTTCGCGAACCTTCTTGTTTATATCGCGTATGTTTCAAAGCGACTGTCAATTCTGTAAACAAATAATGTCAAGGAATAGAATGTTCATTAAATGAACTGTAAAAAGTCACGAGGAGTAATATTGTTCACCATACAAATAATATCTTCCTTGTGATGGCGGAGTCACAATATGCTCGGTAGAATCCTGACGATCTGTACACGTAACCTTGAACAAGATAAATATCTTCATGTTGTTGTATATATCTTTAAGAACATGCACGTAACACAAAGACTTGTGCTTGATGACGACCCAGTGAAAATATCACCTGTTACCTCGTCCTGCAAGATTATTATACGACGGGTCTACATCGTTGATTCCTGGTGGGTCGGCGATGTTAGACTCGACTGTTAGGTAATAATCTAGTTTCACCAATTATATCGTTATTATACAAGGATGGCGTAAAATAAACATAATCTAACCCACTGAGTCAGCGCATGATAAGATTCAACAACCGAGTCTACTCTAACATGGGCAGACAAATAACAATCAATGACTCGGATTAGGAACAATATATATATTCTCAGTATGTTTCTAAAGTTTAAATCAACTCTTGCTCGAGGTTGAATGGAGAACTATGCTGTTATTAATTGTCTGTCTAGCACAATGTTAATAATAAAAGTGGATTTCGTCTTGTGAAATGTTTATATCTGTATCAGTGCCATAGCTATATTAATACACAATTCAGACACTATGTATTGCAATTACTATTGTTATTGTAACTGCTGGTACTATTCTTTGAAAGCTGAAATGTTTTATATGTCACTGAATATTTCACTGAATATTTCAGTGTACATCTAACTTGTTGTGCTCAATGTTATGGTGGAAAATGTTTCAAGTGGTCTGGGTGGTCTAGAATGCTCGCCTCTACTGAAAATTATTATCTCACATCAATCCCTTTCATGTATTGGGCCAATATGTGTGTGTGTGTGTGTGTCTGTGTGTGTGCTAAAACTTGCCAGTAGCATCCTGTCGGTCTGTTAGTATTATCGAGGTATTCCCTGTTTCTTCCTCCACCATTTATACAGGGTGCCATGCAATGCATTTCGTGTATTGACAAACATACTGCTGAAGCAATAAATACAAAAACAAAAAACTTCTCTCGTGTATCTATTTATCATTTTGTAGAGCATAATTGGAGCTGTATGTCACTTTACTGCTGACTGAGAATCTAGTGCATTGGCCGGTGCTTGTATTGCATTTTGTCTATCGGCTTTTGTTTATTACATGTGTAATTTACATCACTGCTGCTAATCACATGTTGGTACGTGAAAAGAAAAGGAGTGAAAGTGACCTCATCAAAACCCCTACCATAATACGTGTCAGCAAAATGAAAAGTTTCCTGATCTTCATCATTATCAAGTGTTTTCATTGCCATAACTCTGGTAACTATACACGCTACGTATAAATACGAGAATTCTTTTTCAACAACCTCAAGGTTCTTTATCTAAACAAGGCTTGTCAGTTACAAGTGGATTAACCACAAACGTATCTTAAGCTATGTCCTTGTCTAGTAATACATTATTGCCTTCATTGGGTAAAGCAAAAACCTTTCCGACTGTCAAGTTTCCCGAGAATACGTCTGATGACACATTTACACAATGGAGAGGAACATTAACAAAAAAATTAATCTACACTCTGAATAAAAACACTCCCATTAGAATTTAGCGTATCTGAAAAAGACAAAGTACCAGATAATACAAGGATGGGAAGCATCCGTTTCCCTTAAAATTTTAATAGGGAATGAATTGGCCGAATCGCCTAAGAGTGATATAGAACCCTTCGACATTAAAACTTCATAATTCTCCATTATGCAATAAGACTAGGGTTTATTATCTCAAGCAAATGTATTGCTTTTAATATTCAACCGTAACCATGACATCATATAAATAAGAGCATCTGGAATAAGTCTGTCTTGATTCTGATGCTTTTTTGTAATTCGTGTCAATCAGACATAACGTGTCATTTCTTATTATGATACGTACACATAGAAAGAGATAAAATTTTTGATCATTTTTTCGCAACTTGATTTTTTCAAATTGTGCCCGATCGAAATTTAGAAGGGCTTGTATTAGTCTGAAATACTTTTCTTCCAGAAGATGTCTGATTGGATGTTATATTTACAAAAGAAATTTTATAATATATGGTATGCTTATCAGCAGTACGAGCGACAATTTACAAGGTTTCCATCTTATGCTTATCCAGATGAGATTGAGAGCTTCCGATAGAAAGGAATTAAAGATTTTACCAGGAGTGTACTCTATAAACACAACTACACGATCTCCGTCTTTGCGCATGGAGAAGTATTGCTTTTAAGTTGTTTGTGAAACGAGTCTATCTCTCTCTCTCTCTCTCTCTCTCTCTCTCTCTCTCTCTCTCTCTCTCTCTCTCTCTCTCTTCCTCTCTGTTTTTTATAATCTTGCTGCTTGATAAATGACTCACTGTGATCATGACATCAGAGGCAAAATTATATGCATTGTTGTGTTTAGAATTTGATTTCGGTTGCAATTATTTATTAAATGTATCAGTTTCTGGAATTAAAAAGTGCACAATGCTATTATTGGACAGATATATTAAACTAGTAAATTCAACCAAGAAGATTTTTGACTTCTAAAAAAATTTGCACATCATTACATTTCAGACCTCTAGTAAATTTGTACATTCGAAGCTTACACATTAACACCTATACCATTTTATTTGATTATGGACGACTACTAGAATTTAATTAGAACTAAGTCTGAACCGTTTGCACTTTTTTTGTTATTTATATTGCATTTCTTTACTTTCTTTTAAGTATTCACCTTAGGTTATCATGAAAACGAATTATATTGAATTTTATGATGGATATTTTGGATCGTATTACTTTGTTATATCAAAAAACTCTTAACACATTGACGCATTCAAGGCGATATGCACATTAACACTCTCGAGACTGCAGGTACACCAACACATTCAGTATCGGAATTTATTTGGAATGCCTCATACTATGCGGCCCTGAAATATGATGTACGATGTGTCGTTGAGTAAACCCCATAAGTAAGATGAAAATCCTGTTGAAATTATTTCAATGCGCGATTATGCAAGATACATATTCTACTTCTGAGAAATTGCTGGGATGAAACACAATTTTCACAGAAGAATGGACTCTAGCTTTGAAATGATCTGCATTTAGATACAGCGGCAATATATTGATGATTGCCCAATAGTACTGGGAAGCGACTATGCAATTGCCATGCTGAAAGCATTGTTATATGTGCTGGGGAGCGAAACGTGTCACTGTATCCCCGTCTCCCTTCCCCTTGGGAGCAATAAAAAAACATTAGTAGAATATATGATTACGTACAGGATTACCATCTGATGCGAATGAAATGTCTTGATAAAAATAATTAGTTTTCTTCAAACCTTCTTCCACCTTCAACACGCCCACAGATTACTGACGTTGTTGCTCCTGCTATTCTGACTGATAATCTTAGCAGAAGGTCACGAACCTGACAGAAACTCGTTCGACATTAGTTCGACATTAGTTGGTATTGACATTGGATGGAGATGTGTCTGCAAAGTGCATGGCCTACACAAAGGTACAACAAACATGTACCTATTATGGATATTAGATGCCCCAAGTCGTTAATAGCAACTGGATACAACGCAGTAACTGGCTATAGTGACATGGAACCATCTGGTACTATAAAGTATGGATGTCTCCTGTCAGCGATGGTCTGATTACAGATCGTAAGCCATCCATTTTGGCATTAGTTCAAGCTGGGTTGGCATTGGGATTTACCGTCAGCGTTGTGTGGTGAACGATCCGTTTTTTTCTGGCTTATCACACTGATTCTCGAGAATCGTTGTTTTGAACTTGTAGCTGACCAACACAAACAGTTTCCCGCAAGGAAAGCACATTCATTAGGAATTGTGGGACAACCTGGCTATGGAGCACGCTGTAAACATTGCGACGCGATGCGAGTTACTGGAAAGTGTAATCATGGCCATTTTTCGACCGTATGGACAATATGTTTGGTGTTGATCTTGAGAGATCTAGATGGTAGAGTCTGATTTGACGTACTAATCTAACTGTATTCTCCATAAAGTTATTATTTTTTGCACTATCACTGTTCTAGGGAATATTTGATACACAACTATATTATACAGCTGATCTGCAGGTTAATACCTGAGTGGATAGCTGGCCTCAATTTCGCTTCAATATTATCGATAATGACTTCGTCTTTTGTCTTGCATAGTTTAATCGATGACAACGCCATAGGGTAGAGTGCAATCGTGGCGGAACAGGGTCATCTTAGTTGGATTGACTTTGTCAAGTTCATTAAGGGTTATACTTTATCATGAAGATTCAAGTACATAACACGACACGTATTGATTACCGACCGACATCCATAAACATATATTCTAATGCAAAAGGAAGACTAAATCTTTTAAATGATTTATGTATGAATGTACTAAAGAATGTCTGTGTGTGTGTGTGTGTGTGTGTGTGTGTGTGTTAAATCACAAATAACAGTAACCCTAACATAAAGTAAACAACTGCATTTTACTCATAAGCTTTTGGACTTATTGTAATTAACAAAATACCTAACTATATGTCTCTAAAATACAAGTACTGTAGTGAAAACTGCAACCGAATTGCCCTGTTTATCAGACCAGTATTGTTTGTTTTTTTATGGTTTAACGCCATTTTTCAGGACAATAGAGGCTATAAGTGGCAGTCAGTATTAATGGTGGAGGAAGAACCCGGAAAACACCCGGTAGCAACCACCGACCCACGAGAAGCTACTGGCAAGCTTTCTCACATACCCACATTGACCGAATCTGGGACCCACGCAGACAGAAAGTGAGATGGCAGTGATTCGTAGCGGACAACGCTGTAACCCACTCAGACACTCGGGACCCCCAGCTATGGAGGGTGAATCTGAATCTAAGTTTAACGAGATAGACAGAACCGGGAAATACATGCATACACATGGGTGTTACGTATATGTGATATAAGTCATTTATATTTATTTTTATTGTCAGTTTGTTAGATTCAAATTTGATATTTTCAGTTTTATGATTCGTTCATTGGGGAGGGGGTGACCTGTCATTTACAGAGTAAACACCAGGTGTTGACCTCATTTCTGACCTGGTTTCAGAGTTGTAAACAAGCTTTTAAAATGATTGGTTGGTTCCAATGACATTGTGGAGGTTTATATAAACATCTTTCTAATTTTAGTTAGGTCATACGCTATGTACGTGAGTTTTTTTAACGTAAATTTGTTCTGATAGTTTGTAGAGGATCATGTGACCCTTTGTTTACGTAAAAAACAGATATATAAACTATGTTTTGGAAGCGAGCTATTCAGTAGAAAATTGGGCTTGTAGAATACTAAGTTGTGTGTCTTTTTTGAATTATTTTTAATTACCGTGTACTGGAAATTGTGTCAATTCGTCTAGATTAAGAGGAATTATTTTGTTAGTTATCTGGAAAAGAATATGTGCTCATAGATTTTCATTAACAAGAACTGACTTCATCAAGAGACATCGTCTTCCATATTGGATACTTCGCTGGAATTCGAACTTAAGCATTATTTGGACAATTTATTACCAGGACTTTTGCAATTTCTCTAGTGGATACTATTGTGAATTTTTTTGGATTGATTTTGGAATTGATTCTTAAAACCGTAAGTTTATTTTTCTTTTCTGAAAAAAATATTTGTACTCAAAAAATTGTTTATTAAGTTTTACAAGCTTGTTTTTTTCACTCTTTCTATGTTACTGTTTATTCGAGCCTAAGCACGTAACAATGGGTTTTAAGTTTATGCCATCAACTAAACTTCTAGATGGAAATTCAATTTCAGTACCAGGGAAATAATTTACTAGAAAATTCACGGCTATTAATTTTTTCAATGGTAAACCAAACATAACGAAAATACAATTTGTTGTGAAAAGTTTTTGGTATCTGCAACTTTCAGTCACCATTCATTAATTGTGAGGGAAATAACAGAACGAATTTGTATGCAGGCATCACACTATCTTTCCGAAAAATGAATGGGATTGTGCAAAGATTAATAAATGAGAAGTTTATAACAAATAGACATCCTACTTAAGCCCACTAGATTAGACCTGGGCATATTTACACCTTGCCAAAAATTCAAAACGTTCAATCTTGGCCAGTCCCTTCTAAAGTTCCCACATAAAGAAACATCGTTTAGCTGCAGTGAGCAAATCGTACAACATTGCGAAATACATATACCTTTTTTGGCGTGTTTGATTTTAAAATTTAACGTAGCTTACAAAGAAATCAGTCAAATCGATACGATGTCTGCATTGTGTTGGTTTATAGTGATGCTGATCATTGTGTCATCATGGCAGAGACATGTAGTATCATGTCACGTTACCCTGACACCAGGCCGACTAGTCCTAACACTAACCTCTTTATGCTGAGCGCCAAGCCAAGCAAGTGTTTGTGTCATTTTTATAAGTCTTTGGTATAACTCGACCTGGATTCGAACCGGCGATCAACCGCATCCTATGCGGAAGCTATAACAACCAGGCCAGGGGATCGATCCTTTTGACAGATAAACGTATGGCGTATCAGTAATAAAGTGTTAAAGAAATATTTGAAGAATATCCCCGACCAGATAAGACACGATTTTGAAGTTTAAAATTGTTAAACCTGGGTTTGGAAAATAATGACTTATAATTTAATGGTAATTGGTTCCTACAGCTATCGGACACTTTAAAACCAAACTAGACGCGCTAGGTCTTAGACATACATTCGTTCCATCCTAAATACACTTTTATCTGCATTCTGAGATCTCAGATTATTACGTTACATTGACTATGGTC
Organism: Unio pictorum; assembly: GCA_030141615.1. NCBI lineage: Eukaryota > Metazoa > Mollusca > Bivalvia > Unionida > Unionidae > Unio > Unio pictorum. The sequence continues at coordinate 1,965,499 of JARLTB010000224.1, forward strand.
GCGAATGGGAAGATTTTCAAAAATCAAATAATACAAAAAGATTGCATAAATTTGTTCCAAAATCAAGCTGTTGAACACTTATGGGTTGAATTTTAAACTCGGGGGAAAATGGACTGTGCTTTTTAAAATAAAAGCCATTTATACATCTGAATTCGACAAATTAAAATAAATGCAGCTATTGCATGTGAATTTAACGGGCAAAATTTCAGTTGTCCGGACCGACGGTCACGAAACCAAAATAATGAATTTTTATATAAAAAAAATAATCTTTCCAGGATACAGTGGTGGTGGGGGTAAGTAGAGAACACAACAGTAGAATGATATACATGAAGGTATAGAAATCGGCTGAGGAGTCTCACGCCAATAATTGAGGGCCATCTATTTGCTATCATTTGTATGATGCAAATGTATGAATTGAATAACAGTTGAACACAACAACAGAGTTATTTGGGTTTCTGTGTGAGTTATTCATATGTAAGATGAGGGTAATGCATTATGGAGCATGAACGTTGCGATCTAGCAAAACACATAATAGGAGCATCTATTGAACTGAATATGGCATGATAACATTTGCTTGCTAACTAATGATGTAATTTCTGACATGTCACAGAAAACTTTAACTAATGGATACAGTAAATTCTGTATTAAATAGCAGGAGTGGGAAAAAATGAAAACTAGATTAACTGGAAACTTGCACTTTTATATACAAGTGTGTGCCTTAATATAATGTTACATAGCAGCCTCTGCTGAAATATGACTTAATCAAGTCCAGCTATGCTTTATATTGCTAACTGCATTTATCCAACTCCCAACATGGTCTTTATGTAGTGGCAGTATTAATGAAATTTCTTAAACCTAGAGCTCAAATGACGATGTCTTAAACCATTCCGCCACCAGTTGCCTATTTTTAGTGGTGCATGGGGAATCGTGATGCAGACATGTAGCATGATATCCCACCCATGACTTCTGTATATTCAAATACTAAAGAAATATCTCAAAAAGATAAATGTTTTATTCAATATTTTTTTTATACAGGAAAACAGTAAAGATAACAATATCTGAATACAAATACAATATGAAATTTAGCAATGAAAAAGATTTAAAATAGGGAAATAACTATTAGATATTTTTCAATTCACTCCTTTTAATAATTATTGCAAGACCGGTTAACATGTGAGAAAAAAAGCCTAAAAAATTATGCAAAGTGCTGGCACCAAAAATGCAATATTTTAGAATATAAATTGTAATTAAGTTTTTTTTTAAAAATTAATGGTGTTTACAAATCACAATATAAATCATACAATGGTCAGAGTTTGTCCAAGTGTGGAAGATGGGGTAGAGGTGGGGAGTGGCAGAGGTTTAAAAATATTTAAAGGCAGTACATTTTTCATAAACAGCCTCTTACCTACTTGAAATAGGAAATATCATAGTTAAAACATTAATAAAGCATGTACTGAATGAAATGGTAGCAAATTATGAAGAACACAGTAGGACTTTCCATTCATATAAATCACCGTTGTCAACCTGAAGGACAATCAGCCTGTTATAGGTGGCTGTGAAAAAATGTTGTACAAGCAAATTTCATCTGTTAAAATTAAATTTCAGTTTAATCCTTATTGAGTCAAAATGTTTGGTCATCTTTGATTTATCAAACATTCATTTGCAAGCACCTTATTAATATAACTTTCACTGCATTCATATGAAGACAGTTAAAGTCGATACATCAATTTTATGCTAAACATTGTAGACATGCGAAAAACACATACACTCACAAGGAACATACCACATGAGTTTTAATCTGCACGCACATACTCTTTTAATCTGCACGCACATACTCTTTTATCAAAGGATATATTGAACGGCTATTTGCTAAGTTCAGTTGCAGAAATGCACACTTATATTGTATTATTAGATCAAGGTGTCAACAGGTATCCCAGTACAAGAAGAAAACAACTTCATTTAGACCATGGTAATTTTCTCCAAGCAATATAGTTTATGTATAGGATGTCGGAATAAAAGGAAAATAGATCATTTCACTTCTAGCAATTCTAACATATATCACTGGAAACACACAAAACACACACACACACATGTACACCACCTCTCTCTCTCTCTCTCTCTCTCTCTCTCTCTCTCTCTCTCTCTCTCTCTCTCTCTCTCTCCAACCAAGGGATTAATATCCAATTAAACCCAATTTAAATAATAAGTATATCTGTCACAACAAAGCTAATGACAAATAGTTGCAAACAAATCTCAACCAAGTTTAAAGTCAGAGGACAGGAACTGGAAACATTGGGCCGGTTCAAATATCTTGGTTCCATACTCACTGAAGAGTGATCAATTGAAAGCAATTTTGTCACGAGTAGCACAAACAACGGCAACTATGTCAAAGCTAAAACCCATCTGGAGAGACAAGAACATCTGTTTGAAAATAAAATCAGACCATGGAGAGCACTTGTCATCTGAATCTGTTTTGTATTCATGTGATGTCTGGACCCTGGTGGCACAATTATAGCGAATAATCCAGGCACTTAAAATGAGATGCTACAGAACCATAATTGGCGTCTCTTAATGGACCACATGACAAATGAAGTAGTGCGTAACACCATCAGGCACAAAGTGGGCCAGTATGAAGACCTCCTCACCACTGTCAAAAAGAGACAGCTGAAATGGTTTGACCATGTCACTAGAGCCAACAGTCCATGCACAACAGTCCTGCAGGGCAGCGTCCAGGGTGGGAGAAGGAGAGGTAGACCGAAAAAAGTGGACTGACAGCAACAAATAATGGACCAGGAAACGTTTTGCGGAGGCACGGGCAATTGACACGTAATCGAGACAAGTGGAGAGACCTGGTCAGATGTTCAGCATCACAGTACTTCATCGGCTACAGTAGGTCAAGAGACTGATGATGATGATATAATGTACTTGCCTGAATTAACTATGGTCACAAATACCAACTATTATTGAACCTTCAAATAGAAAGATTTTAATTAAATTCTACGTAACCATTATGAACCATTTTAACTTTCCAAACATTGCAAGTGTTAGCTGGAGTATGAAGTTTAGTGTATTACAGCTTACACGAGGAATTAGAGAGAAAGTGATAGTGTTGTATCACGTCACTAAAATGTATGTATGGTTTCTTAAGACTAGACAAAAATATGTAATCAAAAGTTATAATCAGTGTAGGGAAGATGAGACGTTTTAGACATGTATTTGAGATGATTGCTTGAAATGACAGCTGAGTTGTATTAAAAATAGACCGCTCCTATGGCTTAGTGGTTTGAACGTCCGCTCCAGACGCAGGTTGAAATCACGGCCAAAGACGTATTAAAACGAACTAGCAGTTGCATCGCTTGGAGCTTGTCGACATGAAGTCAAGATAATGTGACATGGTATGACATATATCTACATGTCTGCGGCATAATGCGCAGTACTTGTCATCACTATAAATTGCCACACTGCAGACATCGCTGAAATATTTTTAAAGCTACGTTACAAATCCAAATGACACACACACACACACACACACACACACACACACACACACACGTACAATCATGTATTTCGTCCCAAAATATAATAACATAATTGCATTAAAGACACCACATGATATTTAAGATAGTATTGAACATTTGTTATATATTCATAACACCATGAACAACACAAGTATGCACTACCAATCTGCATGAAATGATTTTGTCTGGAAAACTCGAATTCCAAAAGTGGACGACTAGTACTATCAAAGCAATGTTTGTCACAATGTAAGCAATATTCTGGATTTCTGAAAAGTTTAAAAGCGATATTAATGCCTTCAATAAGGTAAAGGTTTAACAGGACAGCTCATCCACTTCAGACAAGACGATGTTTCCACTTTACTCGTTAACAATATCCATATATCTACTAAACTAATAGATACCCTAAATATATTATATCATAGAAGGGTAGAATACTGATAATACATGCAATTTAAAATAAGTAATAGAACAAATACACAAGCATTTTTAATTTTACCACCATTCCTTTTGTCATTTCATTTTAGTTTACTCTCAAATAAAAATTAAACACCACTTTGATAACCGATTCTTCTTCAGATGTTAAGAAAGCAAAAACCAATTCTAAGGTCAACATCCTTTATATAAATATCTAAAACAACTTCTGAGCCAAAACGAGGTTCGAATAACCGTTTCAAAGTCACTAACGTGAACATGCTTTGATAGCCAACAATCAGGAATTGAGTCACCTAGATTTACGGTGGAGGGTGGAACGATTGCCCGATTTCAGTTCGTCAACACTATTTCCATGTTCCAACGCCGCAATAACTTGAAGTGTTCAAACCCGCAACCTCCCGCATCAGAGGCGTACTTACTAACCACTTGGCCACCTCCTGGAGGAAGCATTGGGCGGTTATTTCTTTTTGTTGATCTTTTCAAAAATTGCTTTGGTCTGGGCTATGTTTGGATAGATAAAACTGTTTTGAACACAGAGGGACTTTTTTCTTAACAATCTTATCTGCCATATTTATTAAATCATGGCAATCTAGAATTAGATAATCCTTATGAGTCAGATTAAAGAGAAACTTACTTATGATCAAGTTGAACTATATATATAGTTCATAATTAAACAGAATAAACAATAACATAGAAAGAGTGAAAATGACAAGCTTGTAAAAACGTAATAAACAATTTATTGAGCACAAATATTTTCCAGAAAAGAAAAATAAACTTATGGTATTAAGAATCAGTTCCTAAATTATTCCAAAAATAATTCAAAATATAATCCACTAGTGAAATTGCAAACGTCCTGCTAATAAAATGTCCTAATAATTCCCAGTTCGAATCTTAGTGAAGCATCAAAGATGGATGACTGTCACGTGATGAAGTCAGTTCTGGTCTTATGAAATTCAATGCGCACAATTGTTTTCCAAATAAATAACAAAATAAATCCTCATGATCAAAGCGAATTGAAATAATTTCCATTGGAATCAACCAATCATTTTAAAAGCTTGTTTACAACTCTGATTCTAGGTCAGAAATGAGGTCAATATCTGGTGTTTTTTTGTAGAGTACAGGTCATCCCACTTTTTAAAAAAATATCTCCCAATGAATAAATCTTAAACTTGTCAAAGCTACAATATATATATATATATATATATATATATATATATATATATATATATATATATATATATATATATATATATATATATATATATTGTAGCTTTGACAAATGTATAAAAATATTAATGGAGAACCAAGTATATCTGCCTGTACGTTATTATAGTGACTTAAGAGGAAAGAAGAGGTCATGATGTATGATTGTAAATCCAAGGAAGTGAACTTTGTGTAATGTACTGACTTTGTATTAGCCTGTAAATGTGATTTGTTACTAATGAAAAATTATATTAACCTTTATTTGTAAAAATGTCCGAGTAAATAAAAAAAAAATATAGAAATTGCTAAAATTCAGGTTCACAGGATGCTCGAAATGTTTAATAAATGCAATCTGAGAAAGCGATCAAAAAATGTGCAGGTTGACATGTAATATATTGCTTTCCACTTAACTTACAATACAATTAGATATCTCGACAGCGTTTACATCTCTAGTACAGTATCTGGTTGAGATAGTGAAGGCGATCGATATTATTGTCTTTTACCTCAAAGCAATTTATCTCTTTCAAGCAAATATCAGCCGCCATATACTTGTACTGTAGTATACTATTTTATGGAGCTTGTAAATCATGCAAATGAAAGAACTGTTTATCAATACCTCAACATAAAGATTTTATCTGAATACGTTTGAGCCTGCCAAGCAAACAATTGTCCAATTTATCTTAGTCTGATTTTTTTTTATTGATTGTACATGTAACTTGTTATCGTTGACTTTGTCACACATTCACGTATTAAAGTTGAGGTCTGATGTTTGATGTTTGGTCTTTGAGTTTGATAAAATGAGTGTTTACTTAGCAGTAAATAGATATGATAGGCATTAAAATATGTACAAATGTTGTCTATGAAATAGATCTAGATTGTATTCATTATATAAATGTCTTTCATTTTCAAAATTGTTTCCAGTTTTAATAAAATGGTTATTACATTGAAAACGCATGAAAATTTAAAATAATTATCTCTGTATTTGGTTTGCAAATAAAATGATACTGTGATTCACACAACCTTCGACATGTTGTTTCTTCACCAAGATCTACTAAGTTATTTAATAGAAAGCGCATGGATAATTATGAGCATATTAGTGTGTTGTAACTTAGCATGACATTTGGTGGAAATTGTAGAACTCACGTCATAACTTTCAGGTTCGAAGATTCTTCCGTGCTGCACTACAGCTGACTACATTAAATATTCTGACAATGTAACAAATGAAGTAAATAAGAACAATTTATATATTCATTGTGAAGTCGATGAATGGTTGTTTTATTTGTTTTTGATGATTTAACACCATTTTTCAGCACAATATAGGCTATACATGGCGGCCATTATTAATGGTGGAGGAAGAACCCAGACAACCCCCGGAAAAAAACACCGACCGACGAGAGCTACTGGCAAGCTTTCTCACATAACTACATTTTCCGAATCTTAAACTCGAACACACGCATACAGAGGTGAGATGGCAGTGGTCTGTAGCGGACAGCGCTTTAGACCACTTGGCCACTCGGGGCCCCTTGATGAATGTACTGGCACCGGTTTCTACTTTTATATGATCTGGCACTCAAGAATGAAATGAAGGTAAATAAAAAAAAATACCCACCCAGATATGTCCTCTTCATCCCACCATTATGTCAATGTTTGTTGTTACTATCACCTAATCTATTAGTTTTTATAAAATTGAATCTGGCTTCTAAATACTTAATAATTATTTTTGCTCTGATTTAAAGAAGTAAATATTATTTATATCAACTGTATTAGTTGACTAAAGAATTTTAAGGTAACCGAAAAAGATAGATATATAGGCTAGAAATACCCACCCACCTCCAAATTAAACATAAAAGCAAGCGTTGAATACAAGTACAGCAATTTAATAATGAAACAATGAAATAAGCCAATCTTGAGTTGTCGTAAATTTCAAATATACTACTTATTGTGCATTGATTGGAAAACCATTCAGAAGAGGAATTTATAAGCGCTCACGTACGCATGGGAACATACCCGCAGAGAGGATCCAGGTGGCCGTGTGATCTATGGCAGTTGCCTTTGCAGATAACTGACATCTCGCGAGTAGTTATAGAGATACTATAGGGACAATGGGAAATCCAGTCAAAATCACCAATCCAAACGTGCGTTACAAAAGTCAGTCACAGTCATGCAATCGGAAGAGAGCGGTCTGTGACGTCAACTTACCTATATTTGTGTTCAGTCAATCGATGCGATGGAGTTATTCAATGATGTCGGACACTAAGAAGACGATGAATTAGGGTGAGCCAGGAGTAGAGACAGCAAGTCATGGGCCAACAGTGACTACTAAAGTCGTGACAAATCTACATCCAGAAGAAGTTGATTTTAACTGGGATATTGTGGATTTTTTAACATCACAAGAATTTATTCCGGAACCTTTGTTACCTTCTGCATCTTCTTATGTACACGTCGATGATTTTAAGCAGAGACAAAAATAAGAATTGGAGCGATTTTTACAACAACAGAAAGTAGAAGAACAAGCTTTTCTTATGCAACAGCAGGAAGAAGAAGCAAGAAGGAAACACCAGGAAGAAACAGTAGCAGCAACCGAGAAGAAGCAGACCAAGGACAGAAAGAGAATAGTGAATATCAAAGGGTCACGACGGTACTTTTAGATATTTTAGCAGAGTTAAGGAGTCTGAAACAAATGTATCAGACATCTTTATCACGACCGAAGAGAAAAAGACCTTCTCCAGCTAAACAACCCAATCTCTCTGTGACTACGTGTACCATACCACCGTTAATGATTTCTACCAAATCATTGACAGGAACCACCAGTCCCGAAGTAGGCCTTGGCCGTGGCAAAGGCTTAAGACAGCTCAAGATTATTACGTCCCATTTCTGAGTTTGTTTTGTTTTAAACACACAAAACACCAACGGTCCTTTTCATGGCCACTCCAATTATTTCGAAAAGAAATACTATTTCAATTGCCTAATTCAATGAAAACTCAAAAGTCCTTTTTTTATATTTTTTCAAACCCATGATGTACGTGTGAGTGAATGAATGTGTGAGTGTAGGTTCTTATTCTATAAAATCAAAACCAAGAGACACTTACGTTTTTTCTCTCTGGTGTATTCTGGTACAAACGTTACAATTCAATATCACAACATAACATAACACAATACCACTTTAAAAAGTTCATAGGTTTCTTCTTTTTCACTCTTTCTGTTTTTTAATTTTCTTTACTGTCACAGGTTTTTCTTTTTCTTCTTCCTCTTCACTTTCGTTTCGTCTTCTTTTCTTGTCTTTGTGAACGTGTCGGGGTTCTTCCTTTTGGGAGGGTACCTCTTCCTCCTCCTCCTCCTGTTCAGAATTCCTTTCCTCCCCTGCTCCTGTTGTTTCTTACGGCAGTTTGGAGACCAATGTCCTTTCCCTTTGCAAAAATAACAGGTATCTTGACTTTTGTCTCTACTGGTACCTTTTTGTTTTTGTCACGATCTAGACATTCTGTAGCCCAATGTCCTTTCTTATTACAGATATAGCAAGTATCTTGACTTTTATCTCGAAAGAAGGGAGAGTAGTCCGTAGGCGTGTCTGAAGAAAACTTTCGTATGACTCCACGTAAAGCTCTGATGAGAAGTTCCACTTGTGTAGGTTCTTCCATCATTCTGGTCAATGTGAGAGTGAAATGAATACTGAAAGGTTAGACACTAACCCTTTATATATGTACGGATCGTACATGAATATATAGTGGTTATGGTCTTTAAAAGGTAGTCATTTGACTTTTTGCAGACAAGATGAAAAGACCGCATCGTGTTGTGGAGAAAGGAAAAAACAGTAAGAGACAGAAACGTAATGTATCGCCTAGCACAGTAGCTGAAGTCTTGGCTCAAATTCATGCCAGTGATTTTGAAGATGACATGAATGAGCCCGAATTCACACCTAAGCAATCGACATCCAAGCAAAGTGCACCACACTTAGTAAACCCTGAAAATTACTATCACATTCGAGAGACTGAAAAGCGTTCCTCTCGAAAATTTAGAACAACGGCTTACACGTATGCCGTAAAGTTTAAAGATTTCAAATCCATTGTACCGTTGGAGAATACAGAAGGGTTCATTACCGAGGTGTGGGATTCTGTATTATCTGCACTGAAACAGCAATATCAAGCCAAAGTAGGCGATCGCTTGAGACTTTGTATTCATCAGGATAATTTGATGTCTCCCGTCTGGATCGAGTTTAGCAGTACATCACAATTAACACCTTCCAAAGTCATCGACAAAACTTCAACATGTGCAACAATCCAACGACAAGTTTCACATCACCGATGGAAAAGCCACACTGTTCATGACCCACGTGTCTCTTCCCCAGGGGACAGGACGCAAAAAAGTGTTATTGGTGGACAGTCTTCGCAACATGAAGCGAAGCCTCGTCCGAATTAACAATTTTTAAGACCAGACGTGTTTAGCTCGTGCCATCGTCGTGGGACGAATGTATGCCAACAAGAACGAGACGATAGAATGGAAAAGAGCCTGGACAACTATTCGAAAATTGGGTCGAGCCAAACGAAGAAGTGAAGCAGAACTCCTGTTACAGCAAGCAGGGATATCCAAAGACACCCCTTGCGGTATTCCAAAAATGCAAAAATTGCAAGACGTCTTGGCTCCACGTTACACTTTGAAAGTACACCATCAAGAAGTGCGTGGTCCTCTTTTGTTTCGAGGCCACGATTTCAAAGACGGAAAATACATTCACGTCTATCATCACGATGGTCATTTTGATACCATTACCAGTATCACTGGATTTCTGGGATACGGTTACTACTGTGAAAAATGTGACTATGGTTATAACAATCGAGAACAACACAAGCATTGCGGATCAAAATGTGAGATATGTTTGTCCTCTCAACCTTGTCTTGACAAAAGCCAAGTACGAGTGCATTGCCCTGTTTGTTAGCGCACTTTTGTCAGTCTTACCAGTTACCAACAACATTTGAAGATGCAAGGTTCACAGCAGAAAAGTACTTGTCAGCTTTTGAGATTGTGCTCTACTTGTGGACAAGGCATACGTACCAATAGTGTTAAGTTACACATTTGTCGAGGGAAGAAACGATGTCACATTTGTCACCAAATCGTGGATTTGGAGCACGAATGCGTCATTCAAAAATATCAACCCCAACCAGACGATACCCAGAAGAAAGGGAATTTTATCTTTTTTGATTTCGAATGCATGCAAGAAACTGGTATTCACATTCCTAATTTCTGCGTGGCTCACCGTGCGTGCGAGCAGTGTATACAAGAACCTATCTTTAGTCATTGCCCTCACTGCAGCAAGATTCCTGGAGGAAGTCAAAAAATCTTTCGTGGGTCAAACGCGCTAGCCGATTTTGCCCAATAGATCCTAAACCCCATTGACGAAACGTGGAGTCCAGAAGACATCGAACGTTACGGAGATTGTCATCACAATGTTACAGTCATGGCTCACAATTTCTCGGGATACGATGGGCAATTTCTGCTCAGATACTATGCGGGACAAAGTACCGAACGACCTCAAGTGACTTTGAACGGAGCCAAAATCATTTCTATGCAAGTAGGACAAGTACAGTTTAAAGATTCGATGTTTTACTTGGCCATGCCTTTGAGTCGTATGCCTAAATCGTTTGGAATGACAGAAATGTCCAAAGGTTATTTTCTACACTTTTTCAATACTGAAGCCAAGCAACATGCCGTTCTACCCCATTTGCCTGAGGCTAACGACTACGACCCCGACAACATGCGCACCGAACAACGAGAAGCTTATCATGCTTGGTACCAGACTCACGCCTCGGACCCCTTTGACTTTCAAGAAGAAATGTTAAAGTACTATCGATCTGACGTGGACATTTTACGACTTTGCTGCGGAAAATTTCGAGAATTGTTCATGGAGTACGGAGAGATCGATCCTTTGAAAGAAGCTTGTACCATCGCCAAAGCATGTTCCTTAGTATACCGAAAACACTTTATGCCTGAAAATACTCTAGCTGTCATCAGTCCTTAAACGACAAATTTTGTCAAAAGTCAATACTCGGTCAAAGCCCTACGCTGGCTCCATTACTTTTGCGACAAGGAAGACAAATGGATCCAATACGCTCGCAACGGAGGAGGCGAAAAGACCATCGGAACGTATTCGGTAGATGGCTGGGACTTAGTAAACCCTCAGATCGTGTACGAGTTTAACGGATGCTTATTTCACGGATGTCCCATGTGCTACCCTCAACGAGACACCAAAAATCAGTTTTTACAACGGACCATGGAAGACTTGTACCAGACCACGTGTCAGCGACGCTTGAAGTTAGAACAGCAAGGATACCAGGTAGTGGAAATGTGGGAACACGAGTACGAAATGTGCAACCAAGATCATCCTTGTCAGCACAGCCAGGAAGAACGCGCCTTGACAGGAACGTGGGTGAGCCTGGAATTGTTTAAAGCTCTGGACCTGGGATACCAACTGTTAGAAGTGTACGAAATTTACCACTTTCCCAAGACACAACAATACCGCAAGGGCAACGAGACACAGAAAGGTATTTTTGCAGACTACGTGGATGCCTTTTTAAAACTAAAACAAGAAGCTAGTGGCTATCCGTCCTGGTGTCACACTCCCGAAGACCAAAAGATATTCAAAGAAAAATATCGGGAGCAGGAAGGAATCACTTTAGACCACTTTGAGAAAAACGAAGGAAGGCGATCGTTTGAAAAAGTGATGCTCAATTGCCTGTTGCGTAAAATGGCACAACGACCGTCTTTACAAAAGACAGAGTATTTGTCCAAACCGTCTCGCTACTTCCAGATGAAGTCATGAAACACGTGGACGTCATTCGTGAGGACTTGATCTTAGTCAATTACGAAGAAGAATTAGACTTTGTAGAAGCCGATTCATTTGGAAATGTCATCATTGCGGCTTACGTGACAGCCCACGCTCACTTAAAATTGTACGAAGTGTTAGAACTGTTAGGAGATCGTGTGTTGTATTTTGACACGGACAGTTGCATCTACATTCACCGACCGAACCAGTGTAACCCTGTCATCGAAGGAGATCGTTTAGGAGCCTGGACCGATGAACATCCCGACGACAAGATTCTATGTTTTGCAAGTTGCGGTCCTAAAAATTACGGCTACGAATATCGAGACCCCCAAGGAGAAATGCACACTGAATGTAAAGTGAAAGGATTGACTCTCAATTATCGCACCAGTCGGGTGGTAAACTTTGACGTGCTACAAGAAGCCTTACAGTCGGGACAGGATGAAAAGTTTAAAGTGACTACCCACGAACCGCACAAAATTTTCCGTTTACCCACACACCAAATCGCCGACCTTTGGAAAAAGTCTATCAAATCGTGTACCAAAAAAGAGTACGACTTCCCAATCACTTCACTCTACCGTACGGTCACGTCGAAATTGGGCAGGATATAAAAAGGGACATTGTCCAAGACCAATAGTTCATTTGTCATTACAACGACCAAGCAAAAAGTAGATGAATGCATTTAAACAGACATCGTTCAAATTTGGGGATTGTAAAACAAATGTTCCTTCCCCGAGTGTGAAAAGTATTGGATGGATAAGACCCATGCATTGCAACGGAAGTTGTCCGGAAGGAAACTGTAAGTGTCCTTGCGGTTACCATTGTAATTGAGTTACAGAGTGCGATGATATACCTTACATTACGATTGCAGTGATGCCAGACGCTGTGACCTCAGCGATTCAGCAGGATATCGTGGGAACTTTGCTATGACTACTACCCCTATATCTACCCTGGAAAATGATGCTGTGCGTGTCAAACTTGAGGGCTGCGAAAGCGTTGCCACACGTTATCGTGGACTCCTAGGCATCGAACGGAAGTGAGGAGAGTCGAATATTCGTTCCCAACTAATTTGCCTGAATACTGTCACTTTAAAAGTCAATTCCAAACCTTCAAAGATAAATGGCCAAAATATCTGCCTGGACCAACTCCTGAAGAATTAGCCAGAGCCGGATTTTCTACTTGGGCGAAGGGGATAAAGTCAAGTGCTTCAGTTGTGGTGTATCCATTTTCGAGTGGGAACAGAAAGATTCCGCTTACCTGGAACATGCTCGATGGTCTCCAAATTGTCAATACCTACCTTTAGTGGGACCTAGTGATTTTAAGTGACAGTACTGCTCCATGTCGTGTAACAAACCTAGACCAGTATATAAGCCCTCTCTAAAACATAATATTCAAGGATTACCACACGAATTGCAAGAGAAGATCTACAAGGACGTTTGGCAGGGTCTTGCTAAAGAAAAATCTCAATGGGTGACTGTAGAACTTTTGTGTCGTGAAATTTACAAGAGAAAAGCGACAAAAATTAACCAACGTGTTAGATTTCTCTGGATCAAGGGTCCTTCTTGACCGTTACCCTGAATGGCAGTGGGACGAAATTACACGTTATATTAATCACTTTCGCTTTTGGAGAAGAATTTATTCTGTGCAGAATATAAACTGATGGTCTTCGACAAGAAAAGAAGTATAAAAGAGAACGACCATGCCACAACCTTTATCACTTGTGATCAAACATATTCTGTGGAAGGATATCAATGAGAAGATTCACACGGTGAAGGATTACAAATGCATATTACAAGAACTATACCCAATGAATTGGGGTCGACGTGTAGTGTGTGTTTTAGTTACTTGCTTTCTGGGATTTCGTTTATCTGTTGATACCTTGTGGACACTTTACGATCACTACCTACAAAAAAAGACCGTATGGTGACTCCTTTAAATGTCCACGAGAGACTCATTATGTTAAAATCTTTACGCTTTCATCTGTATACATCTCTGCCTCTACAGGAAAAAAAGATTCGTCAACTTTTACGTACGGAAGCGGTGTACGAAGATGTGTGTGTAGCTTGTGATTTACACCCTCATTGGACAGATGTATGTAACTGGAAAAGTTGGGATTTTGAGGCATGGACAAACGAAGCATCCCATTATGCCCAAGCGTTGTGTTCGTAAAATACATCGTCGAGTGAAAAAAGTCACTTTTAAACCTTTGTTAGTGACAGTACCGGAAGAAGAAGAAAAAGAATCTGTCACCGAGGACAATCCCTCTGTTCAAGACAGAACTGTCATGGACATTGCCCCACAAAGACACTTCCGAGAAGACACCTATGTGACTGTACCCCATGTAGAGACTATAAGAACATTACACACTACCTCTAGGGCACCTTCGTTACCCAAACTATGTTGTACAGAGACTTGTTTATATGCCACTTTGATCGTTTCCCTGTGTATTTTATCCCTGTATTTATCCATTTGGTTTTTATGTATATTTGTCTTTCGTGTGGTTCTCATTTAAACATGCATTGAAATAAACGTGCGTTGAAAAAAGTATAAAAACCTCTTGTCTTGTCTGTTTTTGTGTCAATAGTGTCATACCCTACACGACTATGGCTAACTCTGCTATTTCTACTACTCCTTCCTCCTCCACATTCAAAGTCATTGACGAACACTTAGATAATGCTAGTTGGGAAGCCTTGTATCTTCGTCATCCTTTTAACATGTTAATTGCTGGACCGAGCGGTTCAGGCAAAACCGAATTTGTCAAACGTTTGATCGAGCATAAACATCATTTGATCGATCGTCCACCTCAACGCATCGTGTGGTGTTACAAGTTACAAAGAGTGGCAATTGGCATACAGCCTCTTGCAAGAAAGTCAAGGTGATTCCATTGTGTTTGTGGAAGGTATTACTAGAGAAGAGGAGGGGATCGTGTCTGACCTAGTCAAACTCATTGGGTCATTTTGGACGACATGTTAGGAGAAGACGAAGAAGAAATTAAACTGTGGTTTACGCGTAAAGGGCATCATCGTAATGCCAGTGTCATTTACATGACACAAAATTTGTTTCAACAAAGTAAAGCCCATCGTACCATTAGTCTCAATGCTCATTACGTGGTCTTGTTTAAAAGTCCTCGAGATAAATCACAAGTGCAAGTCTTAGCCAAACAGTTAGGAACACCTTGGCTAACTCATGCGTACGATGATGCCCCTCAAACGCCACACGCCTATTTACTCGTTGATTTAAAACCCACTACCCCTGATTATTTGCGATTTCGTACCGATTTGTTTCACGACTGGTGTCAAGACGGAGGACCTGTCGTGTACACGTTCTCGTCGTCGACATAACCATATGAACCACTAAAAAATCTATAAAAACCTTGGGTCACTTTGACCTTGTCTCATACATTGTCAACATGACGTCCATTCAGTCTCATCTTCCCATCAAATTGATTCGTGCCTTGTACGGTATCAGTCGCGAAAAAAATCCACAAATACCTGCTCACGTCTTAGAAGCCAGTCTCAAAGAAGTCTTGCGATGGTTTACGGTGACAGCACGTCAAATACTGCAAGGCATCATTCACATTCCACATCAAACCAAACGCTTTTTTGACAGAAACAAAGTAGCCTTGACGCAACTGTCCGATCCTCGCATCGACACTCAAACCAAAAAGCAAATCATATTGAAACCTGGAGGTAGTGGTTCTCTAGGAGGTGTCATCATTCGTTCCCTTTTAAAACGAGATCCCAATACTACTAAAGTTCACCCCAAGAAAAAAAAACCAAACGAAACCCTAAGAAAAAAAACAATGGTGCCAAGATCAAAACACAGAAAAAGAAAAGTCCACAGAAAAAAGCGGTCACCCGCAAAAAGGCACTTCGGTCAGGACGCAACCTTATCTTCGTCAACCACGACCTGCCAGAGAAGATCTACAAGGACGTTTGGCAGGGTCCGCGTTGCCAGTAGCCTCAGGTGCTTCCACTTCTCCGTTGCGGGTGATGCCAGCCAAATCCAATTTCACACACGTTCTTCCTAATTTGATGAAACATTGGAAATCTGCGTCTGCCAAAACGTCTCCTTCACCGGTGACACCCTCGTCCACATTATCAGCAGTAGCAGCTGCTCTCAAGGTACCAGCCCCCAAAGTCAAAGTCCAAGAAAGATCTGGCATGTTAAAGAGTTTACTGGATTTGTCCAAACAAGAACTGTCCCGATTGAGTCCGTTACGAACCCCTTCACGGCGTGTGTTACCTGTCATGAAGTTGATACGACGCAAAGATAATCAGTGTCGTCGCATTCCAGTATAAAATATGACTTGAGACAACAACGGGAATTAGTATTTTCTGTACCACTGCTGAACACTCAAGGATGCCTCCTCAAAAACGTACACACCACATCCCTCGTCGTTCTACTGTCCAAAAAGGAAAAGGAAAAAGACAATCTCGTTATCCTACAAAAGGCTTAGAAACCAAACATTGACGTCATCCCCTCCAAAGACGTAGTCTTTTAAAGAAAAAGAAGTCACCAAAAAGGAGGCAATTTTGGGAAACACATTGTTACCTTTTTGACAAAGCGGTAGTTCCCATAAAAGTAGATAAAAGAGAGTGTGTACCAAGTCTTTGACACCAGTGGTATTGTGAAACGAACAAGCAAAGATGTCACCTCGCAATAAACATTCTTATTCACTCCACAAGGGAAAGAAAAGGAAAGGACTACCTCCTCGTTTAGTCAAACACGGAGACGTGTTGTCCGTCCTATCCAAAGCCTCTCCACTCATGCGAAAACATATCATTAAAACGACCTCCAAAGATGTCATTGATACCGTGTGCGAATGTTGTTTGAATGTCTTGAAAGGCACGATACCTTTGTCTCCACAACAGAAAAAATGCTTAGCCAAACATCGACACGTTTTTCGTCATATGGTTCAAACGAAAATATCCATTCGTCAAAAGAAAAAGATGTTGGTGCAACGCGGAGGATTTTTTCTGTCTTTTTCCTATCTTGGGAGGATTAGCGAAAGCCGGCATGGGTTCATTGCCAGGTTTGGTACAAGGGCTGGCACGAGGGATATCCCAAAGTTGATCCTTCCAGAAGATAAAAGGGATCCATGGAGCACCACGATCTCAGACGTAACCTTTGGAAGCCCATGGAAGGACGAAAACTGACTTTAGTCCCTTACAAACGATGGATGGAATACCATCGTTGGCAAGAACAACGTACACCCCATTTACCACATAATCCTGATTTGACCGAAATGTCCCAATTACAACAGGAATTTCAATCCTTGATGCATCGCCACGATTTGTCCGAAACCGAAAAATCGCAAAATTACGGTCAATTTTTGCAACGACTACAACTCTTTCATCGAAAAGCTGTAGAGCAAACAGCTCTACCTACTCTGTCCGATTTGAAGACTCTAATGAATAATCCGTCGCCCTTACCATCTACAGCGGTCAAAACAGACGTCACCCCAGCATTACCCAAGGAAGAAGAACCCCATGATCTCTTTCAAACACCCACTGCCACTTCCATTCCGAGTAAGATTGTCGCTTCCTTATTGACCGCTTCCCCCACTCCACAACGAGAAGAACTCAAAACTTGGGCCACTCCTCCTTCGACAGATGTGAAAATGAAAGAAAGGAAACCAGAAGTGAGAAAAGAAAAGAAGACCAAAGCTATCTCATTACCACCTCCACCACTGCCACCACCACTACCACCAATACCCTCGACGTGAACTCCTGTGGCACATCGGACACGTAACATCGTTTCCAAACAACCCCCATTTCTTCCCTCCCAAAGCAATATCCTCGAAGAGTGGGTCACTTATTAACAAAACCATGGACAAGGTATTAGCCAGCATTTACTACGATCCAGCTCACCCTGCAGGTTACGGAGGCATTCAGAAATTGCATCGTGCTGCACAAACTCGCCTGAAAAAGCTCCGTTTACCTGCAGTACAACGATGGTTACAAGAAGAAGCAGCGTACACTTTACACAAACCCATTCGACGAAAATTTCACAGAAGTCGCACTCAAGTGGAAGGCATCGATCATCAACGGCAAGCCGATTTAGCCGATGTCTCTCATTTAGCCACCTACAATCGCGGCTACAAATATTTGTTTTGTGTCATCGACGTCTTTTCTAAATTTGCCTGGGTCGTACCATTGACATCCAAATCGAGCGGAGAGTTAGTACGAGCTTTGCAACTGGTGTTGAAACAAAGTGGTCTTCACTCTCTTCGATGGCAAACTGACAAAGGCACCGAATTTCTGAACCAAGCTTTCCAACGAGAATTAAAGAAACGTGACATTCATTTTTTCACTACTGAAAATCCTGAAACCAAAGCAAGTATCGTGGAACGTTTTCAACGTACCTTTAAAGAACGCATGTGGAAATATTTTACGCATCAACACACTCTCAAGTACATCGACGTCTTACCGCATATAGTTCAAGCCTACAACCAATCTTACCATAGAAGTATTGGACGTGCCCCACAAGATGTGACACCCGACAACGAAGTGACTGTTTTTGAGCGTCTGTTCGGTACGTCCTGGACGATGGCTGCCCCAAAGAAAGGTGGAGTAGTGTTAACCAAGGGAGACTGGGTACGCATTGGTAAAACCAAACGCACTTTCGACTAGGGTTACTTACCCAACTGGACCACCGAATTGTTTCGTGTTACTGGACGAGTGCGTGATCGTCATCCTGCCGTCTATAAATTGGAAGACATGAACGGAGAAGTATTAAAAGGAACGTTTTACTTGCCTGAGTTATAACGTGTCACCAAAAAAGAAGACGACGTGTACGACATTGAAAGCATTCTCGAACAAAGAACCCGTAAAGTAGGAAAACGTCTTGTCAAAGAAGTCAAAGTACGTTGGAATGGATATGCTCCTAGTTTTGATTCTTGGATTGACGCTTCGCAAGTCATCGACTATAAAAAGAAGTGACCATCATGTCCTTCAATACAGCTTCAGCGACCACAGTGACTGGTCCTTCACCTAGTTCTTCTCTGCAAGATTTACAAAAGCATCCCTTGTGGGTGTGGTGTGGAGAATGTGTCCCTAAAACGCAAATCGTCTTTTTCTGTCAAATCTTTGTGGTGCATTGTGTCATCGGTGCAGCCATTGCTAATTTGAGTTTGCAACAAGAAGACAAACAATTGTGGACCATTTTACTCATCCGTTGCATCGGGTATCTTCGTCCCAATCCACTATTGGGAGTCTTGCATCCAACGTTAGTCATTCTCCTGGCAGTCACCCTTCCAATCAGAATCCTCTTTTAGACACTCCTTTAATCTCAAGTGACTCCTCGGACAGAAGAACATTGGAATTATGAACAACACTATCAACCAATTTTACTTAACGTTACCCAGTGACAGTTCCATGGAGGTGTTTCCTAACAACACGAGCTGTTACACGGCTAAATTACCTCAAGCCATGCATTTGAATGAAGATGCTCATTGGGAAGTGGCTTTAGTGGAAATAATACACCCGACACAAATCAAAAACATCGTCGAAAGTCAAAACACTTTTACAGTAGAAGTGCACGGCGAGCAATTGCAAAAAGCCTTAGACGCAAGAGGTCACACTAGCCCACCGAACCCCAAAACTAATCGGTCCACCTATGTGTTCACCATTCCTGCAGGTTATTATTTTAGTGGTCAACATTTAGTGACTACACTCGCAACCAGGTTCAATGTTGTGTTTGGTAAAGACATGGAGTCCACAAAAGCCCCCAAAAGTGTTACCTTCCAGTACCATAAAGTGGCTCGTCGCCTCATGATGAAATTTTCAGACGATAAAATGATAGCCATTACCTTTTGTCCTGTATTGTATGATATTTTAGGTGGGGACACAAAGATGCTGGTCAAGAAAAATGAAATACCAGCCATAACCGGTAACTCGGATTTTGCAAAATATTTTCGATTCCCTGTAAAAATGAACCAAGGACTCAACTTGATGTTTGTATACTCCAATGTGGTAGAGTTTAACGCGGTAGGACACACCTCTGTACCGTTACTGCGTGTCATTCCTTTCAAAGTGGATACCACTACCGCTGACGAGGAAAGTGGAAATACCTAACACGTTCACCGCGAATTTGTACATCCTCATTATTTACCCGTCAGTAAGTCGTATTTAGACAGTGTCAACATTACTATAAAAGGAGAACTAGGACAAAATATTCCATTTACCAAAGGAAAAGTCACAGTGAAACTCCATTTTCAAAAACGATTCTCGAACAACTGAAAAAGTGATGTATCCTGTGTACCAAGGAGTCACTGGACAACGAGGACATGGTTTAGGAGATATGTTTAAATCAGCCTTTCGTTCCGTGGTTCCTATTTTGAAACCGATGGTAACACGAGGATTGCACGCCTTAAAAGATGCCGCATTGACTCACGGTAAAGATTTTCTTCAAAATGTTCTCATTGACCAACAAAACCCCAAAAAAGCTTTTATGAGAGCAGGCAAAAATTTCTTGCTTCAAACGGGTAAAGAGATTTTGGGTCGATGAGAAAGTCCTATAAATACCCTGATCGGTACCGAGTCTGGCATTCCTGCTTCCCTGAGTACACAGCAAGGACAAAGCAGAAAGCGACGACGAAGGCACCCTTTGAAAAGTCTCCGTACCTCTAAAGTTAAAAAAACGAAGAAAAAAAGAACCTCTCGTGACTGAGACATTTTTGATTATTAAAAGTAAACACATAGAGACTGAGAGAAAAAAATGATGCACCAAGAATCTTGTGCCTGTTCCAAGTCGGAACTAGATCTCTTTGCCATGCCACCCACGATGATGACCATGCAAGAAGCCCAATGGGTCGAATTTCATCCCGTCTCCTCTTTGACGGATTCAGCTCCCATCGAGTTTGAAATCAAAGGACAACCCGAAGATTACCTCGATCTCAACAACAGTTACTTGTATTTGAAAGTGAAAGTGGCAGGGAAAGTGAAAGGGACAACACCCCGCCTGCAGGCGATGCCCTAGTAGCTCCTGTCAACAATTTAATGCAATCCTTGTTCAGCAAAGTGGATTTGTACATGAATAACAAACTGGTCAGCAGTGACATGGATACTTACCCGTACCGAGCGTACCTCGAAAATCTTTTGACGTACGGAAAAGAAGCCAAGAACACTCATTTAGATGCTTGCTTGGTATGGAAACCTGACACTGCAGGTGAGAATACGTTTAACGACACAGCCTTGTCCGTAGCAGCAGCTGCTGATGGAACTCCTGCCAATCCTCACAATGTGGGTTTTAACGAGCGTCGAAAAAAAATTCTGTAAGGACTTAGTTTAGAACTGTTCGATCGTTTGCATTTGGACATGTGGTTTCAAGAGAAGTATTTGCTGAACGGAGTAGATATTCGCTTGAGACTGAATCGTAGCAGCGCTGCTTTCCATTTGATGGCTCATGCCAACGAATACAAAAACATGATCCAAGAAGCCAGGTTATACGTGCGTCGTGTGGAAGTGTTACCTAAAGTGGGTAATGAAATCAGTCACACATTGAGCAGAACGACAGCCAAGTATCCGATACGACGCGTGGAAGTAAAAACGTTCACCATTGCCAATGACCTAAGATCCAAGATCGAAGATCATCTGTTCCAAGGACAGTTACCCAAACGTTTATTCATTGATATCGTCAGCAATGCAGAGCTCATCGGTGCCCACAATCAAAATCCTTTCGAGTTTAAGCACTACGGAGTATCCAAAATCGAAGTCAGTCGCGATGGCAAAACTTTGTGTACCCGACCATTCGAACCCAACTTTGTCCAGAAGAATTATGAGATCGTACTTGTCACTGTACGAAGCCACAGGACAGTTAGGAACCAACACCAGTCAAGGTATCTCCTACGACGATTATGCAGGAGGTTACACTTTGTGGGGTTTTGATTTCACTCCAGACCAAGGCAGCGACGAGGGACATTTCCACCCTATAAAATCTGGAAAACTGCGTGTGGAACTTCAGTTTGCAAGGCCTCTTGAAGAAACGGTCAATGTCATTCTGTATTCGAATTCGGCATTCGATAATGCCATATAAATCAAAAGTTTGAGAGAAGTCATTCTAGGCTATTAAACACTATGGAAAACTCTTGTCCCTCTTTGAATAGTGGAGAATCCATGGAAATGGAATGGGAGGTTACAGAGAAAGCAGGCAACCAAGACCAAAAAGAAAAAGTAATGATCATGCAGTCCAGATGGCCAGAACAGGAACAACAGTTAGTCACCTGTTTTGCACAGCACTTGGAAGATAAAATGAGGGACATGATTAAGAAAGATTGTTATGGATGTCATATCGATCATCCCAGTCAAATTCAACACGATAAATGTATGATGACGAGTCAAATCAAAAACTAACTCTTTACTGATATAATAGTGTGTGTGTGTGTGTGTGTGTGGTTAGTAAATGATGTGATTTTGGATAGTAAATGATATGGTTTGTTTTGGCTGCTTCCCGTGTGTGGTTAGTAAATGGTGTGATTTTGGATAGTAAATGATATGGTTTGTTTTGGCTGCTTCCCGTGTGTGTGGTTAGTAAATGGAATGATTTTGGATTGTAAATAATATGGTTTGATTTGGCTGCTTCCCGTGTGTGTGGTTAGTAAATGGTGTGATTTTGGATTGTAAATGGTATGGTTTGTGAATAGTATATAATATGGAAAGTGAGTGTAAGGGGTGTTTTCCTTCACGTCCGAGCTTAAGATATATATATATATATATATATATATATATATATATATATATATATATATATATATATATATATATATATTCAAGTGGCTGACGTTAGAACCATTCCATGGGATAACCATAGAAGATGGCGAAAGCATTAAGTTTATTCAACAATTTAAGACACAGCTTTTTCTGGATATTAGACGGGGAATATGAAGTGGAAAAAGTACATAATAAATGGAAGTTTACGAACAGTCTGGACTTTGCAAAAGACTAAAAATAGCCAGGGAGCTCATAGAAGGAATGCTAGAAGAAGAAGCCAAAAAGTTACGAGGCTGCATTAACCCACCCTATGTTAGAGTGGGGACATTGAAGCAAGTGATAGATATTGTCGAAAACGTCAAGTGCTTTTTGGAAAATATCTTGACAGAGTACTCTCATGTCCAAAATGGTTTGGACCCGCTCAAGAAAGCTGAAGAACTGATGAGAAAGGAGCTATTAGAAGAAGTGAAGAAGATAAAAGATAACTGGAGTAAGGAGAGAAAGGAGAGAAAGGACAATGAAAACCAAAAAAAAAGAAAGAAGACTTTGAAAGATTAAATAACAATTGGATAAAGATACAAGAGAAGTTTAGAGCTATGGGCCATCCTGACTGGATACCCGAGGACGAAAAGAAGAAGAAAAAGGGAATCATTGGTAAAATCAAAAGGTGGCGGAACAACGGCAGAAAATAAAAGAAGTATCCAAAGGCCCTTTTCAGGGCCACTCATAGGTCTCGAAAATATATTAGCTTTCTTTGCCACCATTTTTCCCTTGTCACTAGACAGTCCCTTATACCCATACGAATCATATTTCCCATGTCCAATAATCCCTTGTCCCTATACAGTCCCACCATGTTCATTTTTTCTTGTCCCTTTACAGTCCCAACATGTTTAATTTTTCTTGTCCCTATATTGTCCCAAGATGTTTTGTCCCCATAGTGTCCCAAGCCGTTTTTTTAACGGGATTTCCCATTGTCCCTATAAATCTTGTCCCCATATTGTCCCAAGCCCTTTTTGACTGGATTTCCCATTGTCCCTATAGTATCCCCTATTACTACTCTCGCGTCTGTTTGCGTTTGTTCGAGTCTCAGGCTCGGTCATCATGGGTATATGAAAAGGCATCTAGTGGGTTGGTGGTTCTTCCTAGAATTTGCACCTATCGGCCGCCATGTAACATGTGATGAAAAATGGCCCACGACCTTTTTGACTTCGGGATAAAACTATCTGTGACCTATTAAATATTAAAGGATCGGAAAATTATAAAATTATCTTTCATCCGTTAATCAGTCGAGTAATTTGTCGTTTAATTTATAATAATGCAGCAACTATGGTTGACCATATTTCCCGGTACAGACAATACTTTCAGTACAAATCAAGTTGAAAACTATAAGTTAATATAAAAAATAAAATTAATAAATAAATTCAGAGTTCAGCAATTGAATACGAGTGAAATGCAAAATAAATGTTCCAAAAACACCGTCAGCGCAACATTTTTCTATTTAATTTCTATCTATTTAATTTAATATCTATCTATTTCACATACCCCCGCCCCCTCTCTCTTTCTCTCTCTCTCTTTCTCTCTCTCTCTCTCTCTCTCTCTCTCTCTCTCTCTCTTTCTCTCTCTCTCTCTCTCTCTCCTTAAAGATGCTTTTATATATTCAACAGAGCTCTCCTATAAGATATAGAGAGACATAGAAGAAAAACACAACTCCCTCGAAACAGCTACAACAGATAAAACATTATGACCTTCATTTAATGCGCAACATGTCTCGTGCGGCTATTGGCCATGCTTATCAAAGCTTTGCATACACATCTGATTTTTGCTTTTGTCCCTGCCATTATGAAGATTAGATTTGTTAGTGACTGTATTATAGCGTTGTTTATCAGATCGCATTATTTCACTAATGGAATGGAAATTGTAGCACATGTGATCATCCTTGATATTGGCACGACAATGCTAGGACGCTAGAGATTCAGTTAGAATTATGCAAGATCCGTTGACATGTGTATGATGTTTCACAGAAATAACTGCTGAAGATATTTAAGGTAGGAAACATTATTAGGTCTTTAAGTTTGTTCTTGCAGTCGAAAATGGT
Organism: Unio pictorum; assembly: GCA_030141615.1. NCBI lineage: Eukaryota > Metazoa > Mollusca > Bivalvia > Unionida > Unionidae > Unio > Unio pictorum. Next base: position 1,990,270 of record JARLTB010000224.1, read on the forward strand.
GTGTTTTTAGAGCACTCTTGAAGGGACCACTATTTCTTTTCGTCTACTTTCAACGGGCAATTCGTTCCACATTGCTGAGCCCTTGTATGCAAAAGAACGTTGTCTATATTACTTCGTTTAAATAGTGGGAATAATGAATATACGATTGTCAGAAAAGGAGCGTACCCATCTTGCTGGTTTGTACACATGGGTGAGACCAGATATTTATGCTCGACTGGAGTCGGTCAGTGAATTGTAGCACTGAGAACAAATGTTGTGCTTGATTCTGGATCAAATGGATAGCCAGCCAGTGTAGGGCACAGAGCAGTGGGGAGGTGAGCACTGATTGTGGTACTATATGGATGATCCGAGCAGCTGTGTGTTTGCTCACGCAACAACAAGACGAAACATGAAAGGAAGATGATATTTTACAGATATGTGGGGACGTTCATACTTGACACGAAGGCACTGGCACTAAATAAGGATATACTTATATAACTAATAATATTGCCACTGAATGCCTTTAATGTATACAGTGCTCCATTGTGAGATAAACTTGATCGTAAATTTGTATTATGACAGATAAAAACATATGACCCTAGTGGCCGGTTTCACTTTAAATCCAACTCGACGACGTGTAATTCTGTACACAGTCGAGATAATAAGTCTGAACCTGCATTCCTGTAGAATGATGTCTTCTAAAAGCAACGTTAAGTGAAACGAGTTTTTCAAAAAGAAATCATAGAGACGATCAGTTTTGTTAGTTATTTTCTATTTTAGTATTTGCATTATGATTATAAACATAGACAATGTCATATATCTTAATATAGGAAGTATTTTACGGTTTGGTTATATCTGTTGCGAGGGGTAAACAATGAGAGTACAGTGGGTGAATACATTAACAAAGTAAAAAGATCTGATTGTCTGAGATTATTTGACATATTAGTAGTAATTAGTTCCTATTATATGTCTCTATTACACATACACACACACACACACACATACACGCAAACGCACAAACACACGTACGCGTTGGAGTGCATTAGTTTCAACTAGCCATGATGTAGGGAATTTAGATATTGGGAGCTGATATAGATAACTGCCCCCTACTTCTCAGGATTATACTGTTTTTACCCTGATAATCACACGCTAATATATGCGCTGTGTAAAAGTAAAACCTAAGTATAACGATAGTGTCAAAGACATTGTGTAGTAAAATTGGCTAGCATAAAGGTATGTAGCTGCTATTAGTTTGTTAAATGATCTACATTTATTAGGTATTTGGATATACCATTACTGAACCTTTAGTCATATATTACTACAAATTAGTCAAGTCAAAATATTGTGGCTTTCAATATATTTCTGCATTAAACAATATTAACGTCCAAAGAGTATTATTGAACACCACTTCAGTGTATATAATTTACGTCGCAGCAATATTAGTTTCTAATAATGACTGCGACAGAGTTAGGTAGATCATTTTTTTTAGATTGTGTTGAAATATACGAGCACATAAACAAGTTAGAGGGGATAAACATGCAAAACTGAAATTCGCCAAACGTTTTATATAATTTGCTATATGTATGTAGTTCATTTTCTAAAAATGTGTACCTTCCATTCTTACTCGTTACGAAGACAATGTATAGAAAACCGATCATATCTACCGATCTGTCTTGACTAAATTAACGCACTTCTCTCCCCCTCACAACTAGCGGAAGTGACGTAATTTGAGACACTGTTCATAACGGCAACGTTAATAATGCACTATGGAGAACTCGCCCAATAGAGAACTGACCCTGGGTGACTAATTGTGAGATGTCGCCAGAAGGTTGTTAAGGCTTTATTTATTGTTGTCTTTCTTCAACTTAATAACGTATTAAATCTATAAAATTTGTAACATTTCAGCTTTTCCATTTGATCAACACCGCTTCTGTACTTACGAAAAAGAAGAGGTATCTGTTACATGTTCTCTGCTCTTCAAACCATTCGATACATTTTAATTGGGAAAAAAATAGAGCGGGTGTAAGCGTGGTGTGACATCTGTAGTTTTATATATGAAAGAGCTCCAACCTAATAATGAATGATAGTAGTAATATGGGATACTCTAGCGTCAATGGGAAATCCAGTCAAAAGGTCGTGGGACACTCTGGCGTCCAGATTTCTAGCGTCAATGGAAATCCCAGTCAGAAAGGTCGTGGGACACTTTTGTGTCAAGGGGGGATTTAAGATGGTGGGCTAATATAGCGTCAATGGGAAATTAACATGGTGGGTCTTTCTATTGTCAAGGGGAATTTAACATGGGGAATATTATTTCGGCCTCTCCAGCGACATGGGAAGTTTAGGCAAAGAAAGCAAATATATTTTCGAGGGGCCACTCTGTCAAATGAAATATATTAACCATAAAATACTTTACGTTTAGGACAATATCTATGATTTCCTTCAATGTCCCAACTCTGACATAGGACGGGTTAAAGCAGCCTAGTAACTTTTCGACTTCTTCTTCTAGCATTCCTTCTAAGAGCTCCCTGACTATTTTCAGTCTGTTTGCAAAGTTCAGGCTGTTTGGAAACTTCCATTCACTATGTTGTGTTTCCACTACATATTCCCCATCTAATATCCATAAATAGCTATCTTAAATTGTTGAACAATGTTGACGCTGCCACCATCTTATATGGTTATTCTGTGGAATGGTAGTAATGAACGAACGAATATTAAATTATAGTGCTTCGAATACGAAGAAACATTTAGCACTGTTTAATGTCTATTTTATTAATCCCGTTGGGTAAGGAATAGTGCCATATCCCCACGGGCGTTTATGCGCACATATTGTGCTAATTTAATTTGGTCGTCATATCGCGTCCCTATTGAGGGACTATCGACATGAATGAATGACCTTCAGGTGAGTGGGAATAGACCAGACACACACTCAACCCTGTCAACCAATCAGCGAAGAGATACTAGAGGTGCAATGGCACCAAATAATGAGTGAAAAATAGTTTTCACTTATCGTCATGTTTTGAGGTATTGGTCGTGGAGAAGAAGGGAAAAATCTGAGAAAGTAAGCCTATGGATGTCGTTAGCCTTGAAAATACCAATATTGTGTAAGTCACCTGTGCAATTAAGTCAAATTCTATGTAGTTGTAGAATTGTCCTATCATCTAACATACCAATGTTTCTGGTAAAAAGTGTACATAATGTATGTCCCTAACAAATAAAATTCTAAAATGTCTAAGAGACATTAGTAGTTTGGTCAATGTTAGGTTAAATGGATTGTAAATTTTGAGCGGTGGTGGTTAAATTGATCAAGTCAGATGTTTTAAAATAGCTTGTTCAAATAGAGTTATCGTACCAAATGAGAACTCAGTAAAATAAATGGCAATATGGCAAGCCTTTAAAAGGGCTGTGAAGCAGCTCCGGTGAAGCTCCCTCGTCTTTATATATAGCTATATGCGATGCTCTTTGTTCTTCTTCCCTAATAGCTATGGGGAAGTAGATCCCATGCAGGGTAGCTAGGTGTTGCGCTGCATCACGAGGATGCTTCAAGGTCCTTTTCCAAGTTAATTGCAACCCCCTTGGAGTCTGCTTAGGGTCAGGTGTTTGTGGCTTTTCCTTCCCCTTGGCCGGTGTTTTCATGGTCTTCCCTTTGGTGGTGGTGATGGTGTACAAGCTTCAATCAAAAGCTGTGACTTGGCATCCTGTTCCTACGTTGCTGTGAATAGTAATTGAAGCTTATTGGCAAAAGTTGCAAAATGTTCACTAAGAACCGTGGCTACATGTTCTGATCCAGCTTCCTTCTTTATAGGAGGTGGATAGGCCGGTTTCTCAATGACTCGTGGTGTTGGGAGTGGGGTGATTTCTCGATCTGGCTGGGTGTCTTTCTCCTCTGCCATCTATTCCCCCTTTTTCTGCTGTATCTGTTTCCTTTTGTCTTGTATATCACTGTTATCCCAAACTAAGAGAAGCGTATTATTCCATATGACTTGTTGCTTGCGCGGTCGCCCAAGACTAATGGTGGTAATGCTACTTCTATGGATTAAAGTGATTCGGCCATTAGGGTCTTTTATCACTATTTTATCTATCAAAGGATAGTTATTTAATTTTTCCCGGGGGAAGGAATTGTGCCGCATCCCCACGGTCATTTATGCGTACAAAGAACGCTATTTAATTTAGCCGTCAAATGGAGTCGCTATTAAGCGACTATCGAAGTGAATGGAAGGACGTTTTGAGTGGGAATCGTACAAACACGCACTCAACCCTATCAACTAATCAGGTGAGAGTTAACAGGGGTGCAATGGCACCAAATAATAGCGAGAGAAAAATAGTTTTCTCATATCGCTATGTTGATGGGCACTGGATGTGGAAAAGGAGGAAAGAGTCTCGGTAGGTTGGCCAGCCGATGTCGTAGATGGATGTCATTTACGCCCTGGAACGCCCTAGTCATACGTATTTCAAATTCAGTCCAGTTGTACTAATGGACGTCAATATACCAATTTTGTGTAAGCGACCTGTGCAAGTATAGCAAATTCAATGTGTTGTAAAAATGTTCCTACATAGTATACATATAATAAGTCCCTAACAAATTTTATTCTAATATGTGTGTCACAGAATTAGGCGAAAATTGAATATATTTTCTTGAATTACAAACTAATTTCACCATTTTTTTTGTTTCGTCATACATGCGTTACCTGGGGTGAATAAGTGGTTTTATCCAAGGTAAGCGGCGTGTAACGATTTGCATGTGCCTGACTTTGAATTACATGAAGTCCGGAACATTAGATTCACAGGGTGCACGGTAATCTTGCCGTGATTTCTGCTCACCTATTTGAGGGTATATAAGGCAGAATATTTCTCATAATAATTACGGGACCAAAAGTATCTTATTATAGGAAAGATAGCTCGTCAATCTCCAGCCAAAGGGGTGAGTGTTAAATTTATATTTCGTTTTATTGTGAATTTTATTCAGTTTATCATTTCATATAATGATGCCTTTATTACAATGCAGATTTTAAACGTGGAATATTTGGAATTACTAGTCACTATTAGACTTTAAATGCAATAGCGTAATCTAAGTTTTAGATTGTTTTCGAAACAACTATTATTAGTCTGGTTTCTTTATTGTAGCTGATAACGTCTCTGATAACATCACTGAGAACATCTCTGATAACGTCTTTGATATCGGGGGCTGAAATTGCAGCTGATATTGTTGCGGAACATCTTTGATAACGTATCTGATTGTAGCTGAATGTGATTAATTGAGCCATTTGATTGTGAAATCAAATTGAGGTATCTGACTGTCTGTCTGTCAGATTGTCTGTCCGTCTACATCTGTCGTGACGTGTAACTATCTGGAAATCTAGAAGTCCGAGTGTCAGAGCTGTCTAGAGTTGTAAACATCCGGGGTGGCATCTTAAGTATTTGGGACCGTTGGTTCTAGTAGATGTTGTTTGCTGTCTGTACGTATAACTGTGGTGGATCCGTGAAGGGCAAACGGCCGATAAAAGTATTGGTCAACCCTAGGTCTTCGGAGAAACTGGGCGGCGATTCAACTGTTGGTAAATCGTACGGTTATACAGGGTCGAGACACATGTGTGTGTTGCAATTGTAGTACAATTGAATACATTGTTATATTTACGTAGTTACTTCAAATCACAGTATTGTTTCAAGGGATTACATGAATCTCAATAAAAGTTAGCAACTTGATTAAATACATGTATATGTTCGTGCTAGTTGTCGCAATCCATACGTGCGATAGTATAGTTTGATGTTTTGTATTTTGTTTTCGCAATTTATACTTGCGGTAATATAACTTTTGTAACGGTTCCTTGAATCTGTGTATAGTCCAGGAGATTCCTTTGTATCTGTGTTTTATTTTGTATTAATATTTAATTTATTCATGTATTGTGAATGGTTGTGAGTGTAATTGTGGGTTGAACGCATGAGTTATTGTGTTGATACATCATTATTTTTCATTAATAATTTATTTCATAAATTTATATTTTCTTTCACATATTGTGTTTGTGTTGTTCATTTAATCCACCATCCTCTCGGTAACAATTCTGTTACAATGGTGTCAGAAGTGGGATCGCTGGATTAAGTGAACTCTCAATCATTTTTGTGAAAGTATACATGTAATGTTTATATTGGAGCGTGACCTTCTTGACTAGATAATACTCAAGTTGAGGTTTATTTTTTGTTTAGTTTATCTAGGTCCGTGTGTACAGTATAAACGTATTTAAAAGCATTGGTTTGGTTACCTTTTTATCAGGAAGATAAGGTTAGCCTTTGGTATAAATATATTAATATTTATATTACAATTTGTCATGTCATCCCTTAAGGCCTTGGTTGCCTTAGGCAAAGATTTTGGATATGAAGGTGAAAGTTTAAGGAAAGTTTTTCAGGAAGAACAAGCCCGGGAAAGGGAAGAAAGGGTAAGGACAAGGGAATTAGAAAGGAAAGTAGAAAAGGAAAAAGGGGAAGCCGAAGAAAGGAAATGGGTCTTTGAGAGGGAAAAGATAGAATTTGAGAAGGAAAAGATAGAATTAGAGAAGTAGGCCCAAAGGGAAAAGATAGAATTAGAGAAAGGGAAGATAGAATTAGAGAAGCAGGCCGAAAAAGACAGGAAAGGATGGGAAATGGAAGCTGAGGAAAGGCAAATAGGGTTAGAAGAAAAAGCAAAGCAACGGGATCATGAGCGTAAGGTAGAATTAACAACATCTGGAAGAGAACACGATTCTGCCACTAACAAATTAAGGGGCCCCAAATTACCTCCCTTTGACGATGAAAATGATAACATGGATAGTTATCTTCATCGGTTTGAGCGGTATGCCGAAAACCAGAAGTGGAGTCAAAATGACTGGGCACTGCATCTTAGTGCTCTATTAAAAGGTAAAGCACTGGATGTATACTCACGACTTCCGAGAGACGATGTGTTTAAGTACGACGTCCTAAAGGAAGCACTTCTCAAAAGGTACGAGCTCACTGAACGAGGTTTTCGTAAAAATGTTCAGGTATAGCAAGCCCGATAAGGGAGAAACCTTTGGTCAGTTCACCGTTAGAATTGCGAACTATTTTGAGCGGTGGATTGAATGCGGCAAAGCGGTGAAAACGTTTGAAGGGTTGACTGATTTCTTGCTCAGAGATCAATTATTTAATACAGTTGGGCGAGAATTAGATCAATTTCTGAAAGAGAAAGTCTTCACAAACGTAAAAGATATGGCTAAGCAAGCCGATTTATTTTCCGAAGCTCATGGGGGAACCCAGAACGTGGTTTCAAAAGATTTTAAGTCTGGAAACCAGTCTGCGAGACCTATGCCTAGGGAGCTTGTGAAATCAGCTGAGGTAAAAAGGTCAGTTAGGAATCCAGGTATTCAGCGTCTGCAATGTTACTTGTGTAATGCATGGGGTCATGTTAAAAAAGACTGTCCCAAAAGAAAGGGACTTGTACATAAGGCAGCAGTGGCTATACAAAGTAAAGGTATATCTGATAATATCGTACAGGTAGAACCTTGTATTCATTCGCTTGGCACGTGTTTCTTTCCCGAAGCGCGTGTACCAACCGCGAGAGGGTTTGTCAACGGTCGAGAAGGCGTAGTATTACGTGACACTGGTTGCACGGGCGTAGTGATCAAACGTATTCTCGTGCAGGATAACCAAATGCTCGGGTAGGATTCTCCATGTATGTTACTTGATCAGACCATCGGTCGCATTCCCGTAGCAAGGATCACGGTAAAAACACCTTTTCTAACTGGAATTGTTGATGCCCTTTGTATGGAAAATCCTATGCACGATCTGACGATCGGTAATGTTGAAGGTTCCCGTCTTCCAACCATGGCCGATTTTAAAATACCTTTGGCCCAGGCAATCGAAACGCGAGCGCAAACACGGCGAGAGAAAACCGCGTTTCATAAATTAATAGTCCCTGAATCGATCTCAGGAATTTCGCGTGATGATTTCAAACAAGAGCAAGAACTTGATGAATCCATCAAGACAATTGTTAAGAAAATCACGTCCGGCGCGATTAAACACTGCAAGGGTGGGGGTAGCTCGAGATTCGTACGCAAGAACGGATTAATTCATAGGGAATTTAGTGCTCGGGAGGGTAAGAAGTATTGGCAAGTGGTCGTACCCCAGAGATATAGATCTCAAGTACTTAGGGTGGCGCATGAGTCAATCATGGCAGGACACCTAGGTAAGGCTAAAACCACTAGCAGGGTAGTCGCTGAATTCTACTGGCTTGGTGTTAATGGCGATGTCACACGGTTCTGTAGGTCGTGCGACGTATGTCAGAAAACCGTATGTAAGGGAAGGGTCACAAGGGTGCCCTTAGGACAGCTGCCATTAATAGATACACCGTTTAAAAGAGTGGCAGTAGATATTGTAGGACCAATACACCCAGTTACCGAAAGAAAGAATCGGTATATTCTTACTCTGGTTGACTACGCGACCAGATACGCCGAAGAAATAGCGTTACCAACTATTGAAACGGAAAGGGTAGCTGAAGCATTAGTTGATATCTTCAGTAGGTTAGGGGTGCCAGAAGAAATCCTCACTGATTATGGTGCCCAATTCACCTCTAACCTCATGGGTGAAATAAGTAGGCTGTTATCCATCAAACAGCTAAACACTACCACATACCATCCGATGTGCAATGGACTGGTAGAGAAGTTTAATGGTACCCTGAAAAGCATGCTACGAAAGATGTGCGCGGAACGTCCGCAAGACTGGGACCGTTATTTAAACGCTGCTCTGTTCGCGTACCGTGAAGTACCGCAGGAACGTTTAGGGTTTTCACCCGTCGAACTGTTGTACGGAAGAACAGTTCGAGGCCCGATGTGGATACTATGCGAACTATGGACTGGTGATGTCGCGAACGAGGAAATAAAAACAACTTACCAGTACGTGTTAGATCTGAGAAATAAACTTGAGAGTACATGCCAGATGGCACGTGACGAATTAATTAAATCGGGGCGCAGATATGCTAAGTATTATAACCGCAGAGCGCGAAATAGGAAATTACTTGTAGGAGATCAGGTGCTATTGCTTCTTCAAACGAGCTCAATTAAGTTACTAGTCCAGTGGAAAGGTCCCTATGAAGTTAAGGAGGTAAAAGGTGACATGGACTATACAATTGACATGGACGGTAATTTAAAGACATTCCATGCTAACATGCTCAAGTTGTTTATCAAGAGACAGAGCGACAATGTCAATAAGGGGAGTTGAAAATATAGGGGCAGACTACTTGAGTAGGGCATGATGGGAAATTTGTATGAATTTGCCCAGTATTAAAATCCAGATTGTAGCATAACCAGTGTAAATGTTGTAAGATATCATCAGTAGTTATTTTTCTTCTATTCTGTGTTAGTTTTAAAAATGTGTACATTTTTATTTTTAGGGGGGAGGTATTGTCACATAATTAGGCGAAAATTGAATATATTTTCTTCTTGAATTACAAACTAATTTCACCATTTTTTTTTTCGTCGTACATGCGTTACCTGGGGTGAATAAGTGATTTTATCCAAGGTAAGCGGCGTGTAACGATTTGCATGTGCCTGACTTTGAATTACATGAAGTCCGGAATATTAGATTCACAGGGTGCACGGTAATCTTGCCGTGATTTCTGCTCACCTATTTGAGGGTATATAAGGCAGAATATTTCTCATAATAATTACGGGACCAAAAGTATCTTATTATAGGAAAGATAGCTCGTCAATCTCCAGCCAAAGGGGTGAGTGTTAAATTTTTATTTCGTTTTATTGTGAATTTTATTCAGTTTATCATTTCATATAATGATGCCTTTATTACAATGCAGATTTTAAACGTGGAATATTTGGAATTACTAGTCACTATTAGACTTTAAATGCAATAGCGTAATCTAAGTTTTAGATTGTTTTCGAAACAACTATTATTAGTCTGGTTTCTTTATTGTAGCTGATAACGTCTCTGATAACATCACTGAGAACATCTCTGATAACGTCTTTGATATCGTAGCTGAAATTGCAGCTGATATTGTTGCGGAACATCTTTGATAACGTATCTGATTGTAGCTGAATGTGATTAATTGAGCCATTTGATTGTGAAATCAAATTGAGGTATCTGACTGTCTGTCTGTCAGATTGTCTGTCCGTCTACATCTGTCGTGACGTGTAAATATCCGGAAATCTAGAAGTCCGAGTGTCAGAGCTGTCTAGAGTTGTAAACATCCGGGGTGGCATCTTAAGTATTTGGGACCGTTGGTTCTAGTAGATGTTGTATGCTGTCTGTACGTATAACTGTGGTGGATCCTTGAAGGGCAAACGGCCGATAAAAGTATTGGTCAACCCTAGGTCTTCGGAGAAACTGGGGGGCGATTCAACTGTTGGTAAATCGTACGGTTATACAGGGTCGAGACATGTGTGTGTTGCAATTGTAGTACAATTGAATACATTGTTATATTTACGTAGTTACTTCAAATCACAGTATTGTTTCAAGGGATTACATGAATCTCAATAAAAGTTAGCAACTTGATTAAATACATGTATATGTTCGTGCTAGTTGTCGCAATCCATACGTGCGATAGTATAGTTTGATGTTTTGTATTTTGTTATCGCAATTTATACTTGCGGTAATATAACTTTTGTAAAGGTTCCTTGGATCTGTGTATAGTCCAGGAGATTCCTTTGTATCTGTGTTTTATTTTGTATTAATATATAATTTATTCATGTATTGTGAATGGTTGTGAGTGTAATTGTGGGTTGAACTCATGAGTTATTGTGTTGATACATCATTATTTTTCATTAATAATTTATTTCATAAATTTATATTTTCTTTCACATATTGTGTTTGTGTTGTTCATTTAATCCACCATCCTCTCGGTAACAATTCTGTTGCAATGTGTATGCAACATACGCAGTTGAGTCACTGTTAGGTTGGAATAGATTGTAAATTTGGAGCGGTATTTCGAAATTATCATGTTAGATTTCTCGATAGAGATTGTTCCAATAGAGCTCTCTACCAAATGAGAGCACAATAAATAAATGGCAACGAAAGTAACCCTTAGAATGACTGTATATCAGTTTCGCAGAAGGTGCCTCTTCGGTCCTCTCCCTCTGCAACGATTGCAGCCGTCATTTCTTCCTCCCGTTATACGTTGGGGAAATAAATTCCATGGTGGGTGGCGATGTATATAGCTGCATCAAACAGATGGTGGAGGGGACGGTCCTCGAAGATCTCATAGTAATGCCTAGTGAGTACTCGTAGTGCAAAATGCCACTGTTGGATGAGTGGTGGTGAAGTTTGCAGTGACCTGAAGCCTATGTAGGCGATAGAAGAAACAAAACCGCTTGCCTTCCTCTTGCCCCGTAGGAGCTCCGAGAGTCCAAAATCACTGCAATGCTTCACCATAAGTTTATCATTCGTTTTTTCCGGCATTCGCATCGTCTGAACCGGCGATTTCCATGTGTCTTCGGGTGAGGCAGCCTCCAGTTTCTTGGAGACTGATTGGGTGTGGGTGTGGAAGTCTTCATCACCTCCTTTTTGCTTTTCCCCTTCTTTGGTGGGGGAGGTGATGGTGGTGGTTTTGGTTCAGGATCAGAAATTAACGGCGACGTGGCCACATCCACTGTATTTGCCGTGAACAAATCCTAAATCTGTTGTGATAGCGTTGCTATCTGTTCTTGAAGAACCTTTACTGCATCCCTTTGTACAGTGGCATACTTTTCAGGTGTCGTAGGGGCAGGTTCCTCAATGACTTTTGGTTGTCTGGCTGGGGTGCTGTGGGTGATGAAAATTGCTGTTTGCTGTGTGCAAGAGGAATGATTGCAATATTTTTTCGTCTAAAATTGCGTCCATGTCTGGCAACAGGATAGGGTCTGTTTCATCGGAAAGATAAGGATAACTCGTTTGTATTGACACAACAGTCGACAAAACCTCTGTCTCGTTCCTGCTGCTGTTGCTGCTGATGGTGATGCTGGCGATCTCTATGGTGAATTTAAGGTCTATGTTTTTGAGTCCATTCTTCTTTTTCGTTCTTGCTTTCCTTTCTGAAGAGTTCTTTTATTATGTCTTCCGTCTCTTGCAACATTGTAACATTCTCCATCTGATACGATACAGATTGACGTAACCTTCATTCATCTTGGCTAGTCTTGAGCACAACTTCGTAGGAGGATGAGTCAAACAATGGATGGTCGGACTGGGGGTGGGGGTGGGGTGATTAATTTAAGCGATTAGGCAGCGAAGGGTCTTTTAGCACTATTTTATCCAGCAAAGGCTGGTTATTTGATTTTTCCTGATGGTGGGAATGGTGCCGCCTCCCTAAGGCGTTTATATGTTCAGAGAACACTTTTTGATTAGGGAATCATATCGGAGTCGCTATTTAGCAACTATCGATGTGAATGGTAGGCCAAGGTGAGTGGGAATGGACCCAGTACACACTCACTCTAGTTCATTCGATACCGCTGTGTTAGATAATGGACGTGCCCTGCACGTGAACTTGTTGATGGTGTCCGGTCGTGGAAAAGGAGGAAAGGTGGCTCGGCGAGGCTGGAGCGTAGGTCATTCAGTGCTGCGTTCTTTTCCATGGTATCTTGATCTAAATTTTCCCTATTAATTTTGATAGACTCTGTGCTGTTCGGAATCTAAAGTGTATACAACCTCGTATGACAGCCTATTTTGCGGTTTTTGGTTCCGCTGTCCTGATGGGTCGAGGTACGGTACCACCTTATATTTCTTAACTTCATTGGTTGAGGTTTGCTTAATTGTATGGTTTGGGGCCCTAGGTCTTATACCTTGTTAAAGAAGTTGTTTTAATTCTTCAGAGTTTCATCAAGACAGTGCTGGGTCTGATAGTCCTGGTTTTTTGACTACCTCATAGTTTCTAGTTTGGATGATATGTATTGTTTTTTCACTAGGATTTGTGTTGCGACCTTGTGTCGCGGGGCCTGATACTCTTTGGGCTTTTAAACTACCTTATGCTTTCTATTTTGATACCTTAACAGGGTTTGGAAAAGGTTTGTGTGTACTGGTCTCAGTACACTGTTGAGGAATTTTACTTTAAGGATTCTTACTTTCAATTGGTTTTTGATATTGGTTTACCTGTAAATGCTGTCAACGAGGCTGTATATAGAGAAAAGTTAGAGACAGTCATAGAAGAGTGTGTTAGGAGTAGACTCATTTATTTCCTGTCGTTTACGCCTATGCTAATTGTATCTATTTCCACAGATATTTGAGTTATTGATGTACTACCTTTGATATTCAATATTTATGACGGTAACTGATGTTATTATTCCCTAAGGTGTTTCGATTATTGTTGATGTGTAATTTGGTAATATAATTCCTTATTGATGGTATATGTATATTCGCAAGCAGCTCATTACTCAGGATGAGTAAGTTGTCTTGTTTCCCAATTATAGTTAAGTGACTTGTTCACCTCTTAATTTTTGGTTTGGTTGCACAGGTCACGAACTTGTGATGTTTTTTGTGTGAATATATTTTTTGACTTTTTGATTACCACTTGCCCAACGTAGTGTAGGTGGGTCCTGGTCAAACTGGAGACTACCCCTGCTTTATATGTTTCAAGCGCAGACGCGATGGAAAACACCCCTCTACAGTTTAGTGTTGGAAACGTTAGGATAGTTTGATGTGAGGGATATAAAGAAGTCAAAGAACATCTATATTAATGAAGATTTAAAACAAACGACAGACGCATTTGTTTCAATTAACAAACAACTAACAAAACATTTTGTTTCAACTAACATTTTTTAAACTAACAAACATTTTTTCAATAACACAAATACATTATTTTTGACATGGTTGACAACTTTGAGAATTAAATTGAGATTTCCACTGTTGGAAGTCATTGAGCCATTGATGTACACTACGTTTCCTACATAAGGCTACATATAGCCATAATGGTCACAAAACAGTCGATCTATTTTGTCATCGTTTCGAGACGAGTGACTATCAAAATAAGTCACTAAATATTCTAAAGAATGTACAAGACTGCGATGTTGCAAAACATAGACACAATATTGTCCACACACCATATAATCTGTGCCTTGTAATTTCATATTATTGAATCATGTCTTCTGGGAATTTCTTCTCCTAAAGTCAATGATATCGTCGTCCAAAGGGGGAAATTCATACGAATCAAAATACTCCCCACATCCCTCTTGAGGAAAGTAGTAAGCTACCTAGTGGGTTCCTGGAAGATGACTGTCGTCTGAGTGGATGACATAAACTTGATTCTCTAGGGTTTTTTGCTTGACAAGGTCAGTCAAGTAACTGTTTCTTCGCTTCGTCTCCTTACTCTGTGCCAAGAGCACATCGATGCGATCAATCTCTCGAGCAAACAATGGAGGAGAGAAATGATCACGCAAGCCTTTATACCACTGATGTAGCACGGATTCTTCTGAGATGAGACTAATCGTTCAATGATTCATCTTGACTCATCATCATACATTTATCATGTTGATTTTGACTGGGATATCGCTTTGACATTCATAATACTCCTTCTTGATCAGGTCCCTCATTGTATCCTCCAAGTAATTGTTGAAACAGGTGACCATCTGGACTGCATTATCACTACGTCTTCTCTTTTTTTCTTGGGGGTCTGTTTTCTCTGTAACATCCATTCCATTCCCGTCGATTCTCCAGTCGACAAAGAAGAACAAGGGTCTTCCATAGTCTTGAATGACTTGAGTACACCAATGCAAATAATTTTGCCTCTGATGATATGACCAGAATGAGTCATTTGTCAAGCAGCAAGATTATTATTTTAATACAACAGAGAGAGAGAGAGAGAGAGAGAGAGAGAGAGAGAGAGAGAGAGAGAGAGAGAGAGAGAGAGAGAGAGAGACAGAGTGTGTGTCGTTTCACATATAACTTAGAAAACAGTATCTTTTTCAAAGATGGAGGTCGTGTATCATAGAGTAAAATCCCAGTAAATTATTTAATTCCATTCTATCGGAATTTTTGATCACATCTGGATAAGCATAAGATGGAAACTTTGGAAATTGCTTTCAGTATACCATATCTCATAAAGTTTCTTTTGTAAGTTAAACGTCCACACAGGAATCTTCTGGAAGAAAAGCATTTGAGACCAATACAAACCCTAAAAATTCCAATTAATAATAATTAAAATGACAACAGTAATTGCAATACATCGTGTCTGAATTGTGTACTGAATATAGGTTGTTCATTGATACAGATATCAACATATCACAAGACGAACTCCACTTGTATTGATAACATGGAGCTAGATAAACAATTCATAACAGCATAGTTCGCGATTCAACTTGGAGCAAAAATAGATTTAAACTTCAGAAATATACTGAGAATACATATTGTTCAAAATTCCGTGTGAGTGATTTTTATTTGTTCGTCCATGTAATGGTAGATTCAGTTGTTGAATCTTATCATGCACTGACTAAGTGGGTTAGACTATAGTTGTTATACGCCATCCTCGAATGATAAATCGTCTTACGCTATAGTTACCAAAATAAGATTATTACCTGTCAGTCGAGTCTAACATCGCTGACCCACCACGAATAAAAGATGTAGACGCGTCATTGAACAATCTTGGAGGGCTAGGTCATATGGGATATTTTGATGTGGTCGTCATCAAGCACAAGACTTAGTATTACGCGCATGTTCTTAAAGATACATACAACAATGTGAATACATTTACGTAGGTCAAGGAAATTTACGTGTACGGAACGTCAAGATCAAGGATCTACCGAACACCATGTGCCTCCGCCATCACAAGGAACAGGTTTATTATTTGTATGGTGAACAATATTACTTCTCATGATTTGTTACAGATCATTTAATGAAACTTGTAGGTCTTGACATTATTTGTTTACAAACCATACGGAATTGACAGTCATTTTGACACATACGTGATATAAACAAGCATGTTCGCGAAAATAATCACACCTACGATTGAGATTGCTGCATCGTGTCCTACTTTGGTAAAAGCGTAACAAAGCCTAGTCAAATCTTCGAGACGGCATGTATTATGTTGTTTAAAGAACAAATGTTACTGGTCAGATATAACATGACCATTGCTTTTGGAAACGACATGTGCAAAACAAGAGATGTGCAAAACATAGACGTAATCTTTAAAGCCAAGAGACTGTACCATTTAATATAAATAACACATCCACTCATAACGAAAATGAAAGATTTAAATAATGTAGCTTCCATTTAACTACTGGTCAAAACGAGTGTGATAAAAAGTACAATAAAATGAAGTTCTATGAATCGAACAAAATATACATGTAGCAATATAATACGTCTTTACACATGAAAGAGCATCTGCAATTAGGCTAAATATTCCCATTTAAGTTCTTGATGAATTTTTTTTGGCAACATCATGACGATACTGTGTTCCTGCAATATCAAACTCGATCTTAACAGTATCTAAGAAAACGTTCCATCTTACAAATGGAATGAAGGGGGTAGTTATCACCAAATACAATAATTGGAGAAGGAGCAGAACTAGTATTCACTGCAAAGTGTTAAAACACAAACACTGATTCCAAACAATCCTTTTCTTTGGTGGAATTTAAACGCCTGGACAACCAAATTGCATTGATGTCTAACAGCATTCGATTACCAAATTAATCCACAATATGTCCATTGCACCTATGATGCAAAACGATGTATCTTAACAATGTTGTGGTTAGTAATATATCTGTGTGTGTGTGTGTGTGTTTGTATGCGTGTGTGTGTGCGTGAACATATTCATACAGATCGATAGATAGATAATACCTTACGTTTTGTAGTGTTGGTGTAGAGGTTATGCTGTGTGTGTGTGTGTGTGTGTGTGTGTGTGTGTGCGTGTTTGGTTTTCATTGTGTTCTTGTTCTTTTGCTAGATTTACATTTTTATCTGATATTTTTAAATTCAAAATCATAACAGATAAATCAAGGAATTGGGGTATTTTGGATACGAACTATTCTGATTTGTCAAAAATGGGAAGAGTTAGGCCGTACAGACATTTTTATATTTCAGTGTTACAAAGTGGACATAATGATTTAATGTGGACATTTTTTGACTGTTTAATGTTTTTCCAATATGTGCTTGACCACAAAGCTGAGAAATCCTTGGGCTGGTAATACCTCATGTAATGCATATTTGTTGGATTATTAGTATAATATAATCTATTTACTTTTCCAAAAAATTAACCATTGGGTCCGAACATGTATATTCATCAAAGAGACGTGTTATTTAATACGCAATGCGTTTTAAACAATTGAGATAATATGTGTAAGTGAACCAATTGAATGCGTTATAAAGGCAGACAGATTACAAGTCTAGTGTAGGTATTGAATTACTAAGACCAATACGGTGACCGTGTAATATATATGTTAAAATATTGATAACAAAGTAAACAAATACAGAGGTATAATTTTGAGTGGCAAGCGATGAAGATAATGATCTTGGTTGTACACGTCAATTGGTTGTATGCCGTATAAAGGCAGAGAGAACGCAAGTATGCTACGGTTGTTGAATAACGAAGGCCAAGTAAAATGAGAGCGTAACATCTGTTGCACAATACTGACAATATCTTGAGTTATGCCGCTGTTTTGAATATAGCCAGTTGATCTTGCTAGTGGAGATAACAACTACTGAAATTAGTACCATGAAATATTTATAAGTTCTAAATAAATTTGAATTTTGACTTCACGTGGACCTGTATAAATTACGACATCTTCAATGACCCCAAATATTGTTGGATTACGTTACACCTTGAAAAGTATCAGAGCTCTAAACAAGCATTCTTAACATCATATTTTGTATTACAAATGTGTATCCAGAAGCTTTAGTTAGGATGAATCTGTACAATTAGATTAGATGATCGAATCTTTAAATTCGAAATTTGACCGACAAGTATATCTATGTATCTACCTGTCTATGTATCTATCTCTCTGTCTTTGTTTCTCTTTGTCTCTCTCTTTATATATATATATATATATATATATATATATATATATATATATATATATATGTATGTATGAGGACTTGAGTGTAACGGACGCATAGGTGCTAGTTAAGACCACGCGGCGGTAATTGAGTATGCTCGGGTATCACTTGTAATTGTTCACGTATACATACGCGTTGAGGAGCAGTTGAATCTAATCTACAGATTGAGGGTCTAACCGTGGATCTTGTAATGTTATATATTGTATGCGTCGTGAAACTTCAAATAATATCAGTTGCTTTTTTGTTACTGCTTTCAATATTACCCGGTTCGTACAAATATCTTACAGTGACATTGCCGAGTATTTGCTGTTTTGAAAAATCATTTCGCGTTTGTACGGGTGTATACTTTTTTGATCGCGATAACAGGTTTCGTATTAAATGTTTGAGTACTTTCGTTATTTAGCGCAGCTATCACACCTGGTAATCTCTTGACCCTGTAACATAATTGTTACCGAGAGGATGGTGGATTAAATGAACAACACAAACACAATATGTGAAAGAAAATATAAATTTATGAAATAAATTATTAATGAAAAATAATGATGTATCAACACAATAACTCATGCGTTCAACCCACAATTACACTCACAACCATTCACAATACATGAATAAATTAAATATTAATACAAAATAAAACACAGATACAAAGGAATCTCATGGACTATACACAGATCCAATGAACCTTTACAAACGTTATATTACCGCAAGTATAAATTGCGATAACAAAATACAAAACATCAAACTATACTATCGCACGTATGGATTGCGACAACTAGCACGAACATATACATGTATTTAATCAAGTTGCTAACTTTTATTGAGATTCATGTAATCCCTTGAAACAATACTGTGATTTGAAGTAACTACGTAAATATAACAATGTATTCAATTGTACTACAATTGCAACACACACATGTGTCTCGACCCTGTATAACCGTACGATTCACCAACAGTTGAATCGCCGCCCAGTTTCTCCAAAGACCTAGGGTTGACCAATACTTTTATCGGCCGTTTTCCCTTCACATATCCACCACAGTTATACGTTCAGACAGCATACAACATCTACTAGAACAAACGTTCCCAACTACCTAGATGCCAGCCCGGATGTTTACAACTCTAGACAGCTCCGACACTCAGACTTCTAGATTTCCGGATATTTACACGTCACGACAGATGTAGACGGACAGACAATCTGACAGACAGACAGTCAGATACCTCAATTTGATTTCACAATCAAATGGCTCAATTAATCACATTCAGCTACAATCAGATACGTTATCAAAGATGTTCCGCAACAATATCAGCTGCAATTTCAGCTACGATATCAAAGACGTTATCAGAGATGTTCTCAGTGATGCTATCAGAGACGTTATCAGAGATGCTATCAGCTACAATAAAGAAACCAGACTAATAACAGTTGTTTCGAAAACAATCTAAAACTTAGATTACGCTATTGCATTTAAAGTCTAATAGTGACTAGTAATTCCAAATATTCCACGTTTAAAATCTGCATTTCAATAAAGGCATCATTATATGAAATGATAAACTGAATAAAATTAACAATAAATCGAAATATAAATTTAACAGTCACCCCTTTGGCTGGAGATTGAAAGACGAGCTATCTATCCTGTGATTAGATACTTTAGGTCCCGTAATATTGATCAGAAATATTCTGCCTTATATACCATACCCTCAAATAAGTGAGCAGAAATCACGGCAAGATTACCGTGCACCCTGTGACTCTAATGTTCCGGACTTCATGTAATTCAAAGTCAGGCACATGCAAATCGTTACACGCCGCTTACCTTGGATAAAACCACTTATTCAACTCAGGCAACGCATGTACGACGAAACAAAAAAAAATGGTGAAATTAGTTTGTAATTCAAGAAGAAAATATATTCAATTTTCGCATAATTCTGTGACAGACCCATTCACGAAATTGTTTATCTTCGATGAATACTTTCGCGTATTGATATCCAAAAGACCTCTCAGCAAGTGTCCGAATAAATCGTTCATCAATTGCCTGATCACGGTGTATTACAGTATGTCCTCGTCGTAACGTGTTATTATGATGCTTCATTGTTGATAACACTACACCCTGAAATTCCTTTCCTGGATCAACCTGCAATGGATTCGGCCACTGAAGTAAACCTCGTCAATAAGTTCGTTCAAACACAGAAGCTACTTCAGTTGATGACTTTGTAGTTAATGGTTCAGATTTTTTGTATCAACTCACAACATCAACCACGGTTAGCTCGTATTTGTACGTGTGTTTATTAACAGTAGCATGCGGCAGAAATAATATATCAGCCGGATGAACTTCATTAGGGGAGCTGACATCAAAATGTGCGAAGTTAATTTGCTTAGGGGGTTGTAGATATATCTGCCATATCGCCTATTTGGATAACCAATCTGCCACGGTGGTAGTTTTTACTTTTGCGACGTTAGCGAGTTTATCGATTGCTGATTTTCCCCGCCAGTATCCTCTTAGGGAATAATAAATAGATTCCATATTGTTTTTTATTGCCAGCACCCAGCATTAATTTACATTTCATCGCTGATTTTATCAACCACGAACGTATTTTTTCTTGAAGAATGTACCAGTGATAAAATTTAACGCATGAATCAATTTCACATCTGCGATATGTCTATTTTGCAGATTGTACTTTTATAAGCAACATCATGAGCATGACATGCTTTATCAATAGTTCTTTTTGGATATTCGCCGGATCGGGAATGGTCTAGGCCATCTTGTCTGTCAAGTTCCAGGGCCATAATAACTATACCCTGGAAGGTGTTTTTTCTCATAGAATATTTTGCCCATGGAGTCGCGGGAAGATTTGTCAATATTGCGGCAATATCACCTCCATTTTTGATTTAAAATCATTACCCGATTTCATAGAAACAAATCTAAAAAAAATGTGTACCACTTTGTACACACTTACCAGCATGTGCTGATCTGTTATTGCTTGTTGTAATTGTTGTCAAGTAGTTTGTGCTAGTACGCGTTTTACATTTCGCACAATATAGATCCATAATTTATTTGTAATAACATGAATGTAATTGATTTTTCGGGCGACAGAAACGCAAGAACCGTTAGGCATCATGCAGCGCTACCAAATTCATGAATATACTTGGACCATCTGGAATTGGTAAAACACAACTGTTTCTTAATCTGATATGTCCGTCAGTAAGGACTTTTGCGTTGCTATTAAGCAAGCGTTTTAGAGCTAACGATATCCGAGTTGTATTTTAAATGTAGAAATTATCATTTGAAATCAGAGGCCGGTTTCGTATAGTTGAGTTCCACTTCTGTGTTGGTCACAATTAAAGCACATGAATACTGTATTTTATGATCGTAAAATGTAACATCATTAAGGATCAAAATAATGCTCTAAAATATCAACCTAAATAAATAACTTGCACGGCTAGCTACCAGAAACGATACACAGTCCCTAGTCTACAAGAAACATTTAAAAAAAGGCATATTATTGATATTGCCATCTGAGCAAAATTTCATATTTACATCTCAGTCTCGTTATTTGAACGATAAATTCATAAATTCATAATTTCAGCTTTACGTTGATAAATCGATATATGAACGATAAAATCATAACATACACGCCTTTACTTTGGTAAGTCGTTATATGAACGATATAACCAAAATTACAGGTTTTACATCTGTCTAGTTATACGAGCTATATATTTATAAAAATTCATACATATACATGTAATCGTTAATCGGGTGATAAGACGTTATTCACGTCAGTTTTGAAGTGCCTTTCGTTGAAATCATCCCTTAAGGTTTTTTCCACTGAGTTATTTGTTGTTAACAGATCCATGTTAGTAACATTATAATTTTTCTTATCTTTTATTTATAGTGCTATCAGCTTTGTTTACATTTAAAATGTGTTTATAAATAATAATCTTATAAACACAGTTGCTTTTGGTGTCTTCACTAACCTAGTCGTGTCAGAATTATCTAGGTAAGATGAAATAATGCTCATCAAATGCTGGAATGCTGAAAGTGAATTTGTTGTATACCTAAATGGCATCAAATTATATTGATAGAGGCCATATTAAATTGTAAATGTTACGATTTCGACAGGAATGGTCGGCATCAGTATTCAAAATAAAGATTGTTGGTGTATAGCTATGTAGTGTAATTGTTTGGTTTGCGCGCGTGTATCGGATCCTTGACACAAATAAATATACGATTTTAAATATCAGTGCAGAGCATCAGTTCAAACAGCAGCACATCCCAAGCTATTCCTTGCGATGAAAAACGAATTATGATCAAGCTTGAACACACTCATAGTTGTGTAACGGGACATCGCAAATACATCCAAAAGCACAAACACACCTGTAGGTAAATATAGATGGTGATTGTTAACAGATTGTACATTAACATTTTCACCAAATATTGTCTGCGTGTGTGTAATCATTTGTAGAAATACTTTCACGCAACAAAGACGGATGGATTTCTTTGATCAGCGGCAACTGAGTTTCAGAAAAAAACATTCCTATCCACTTCAGGATAGTGTCATGTATTTATATAATATATTAGATTAGACGATTTTCTCTAATTGATTTGTTATTGGAGATTTCGATGCTATTATATATATTACGAACATAATTTTTAGAATCCACTACCCGTTTCATTATCTATACTAATAAAGCTAGTAAAGTTAATGACTTCTTTGTATTTCTGCACCATATCCAATACAGACGTTTTCTTGTTTTCTCATACGAGTTTCCCAAGTTTACATCGCTGTAGTTCAAAGGTAATCTTAGGGTCGGTTAGTGTATTAATAGACTCCTGACAGATGTTGCGAAAACCATTAAACAGCTTGTGAGCCTCGTTGAAAAGTGTTTGATACACTTAAGGGAAACAGCGGTTTAATCTTTTCTTTGAAATTAGGTACATTCTACTGGATTGGTAGATTTATACCAGATTTGGCTATGAATATTTTATTATATTGTGTATTAGACCTTTGTGAATGATTTAGGGTAGAGTAACTATGGTCTATTTGACTTTTCTTTTCGAGTTGTTTACTGATATCGGAGTTAAAGATCTGTCCTAATTTGATAAGTTGGATTGCCCTGAATATGAACATTTGACACATACTGGTCATTTTATTATGTGTCAGATCTAATACCAGGTTGAGTTAAACACAACTATTTCATTGCCTCCTCTTTTGTGATCAGTATTTGGAATCATTTGCGGCTGTGTCAATTATATTTTGAGATGAATCATATATTTAAAGAATGCATTGGAACTACAAGTACACTACTCAGGGGTTATTGTTAATTCGGACAAGAACATTGTTTTGTACATAAGCACGTCAAAGATTATTGGAATTCATTTGAATGCTAGCTTGGACGTGTGATATAACATATATGCATAGCTGGAATTTAATTCCTAATACATTAAGTTCGTTTAAAATGTTCACTTTCCAAATTAGTGATGAAAATGTATTTGTCAATTGTATTACATTTGTAAGTTTTACTTATTTCTTGTAGTTAGTCTCATATTTGCAACAAAGACTGGGCGAGGGACACATTAGGGTATTCAGTAAATTTGTGAGCCGCGAATTTATTTAACGCAGAAGGTGTTGTAGATAGGTTAAGACCCATTCTTCAAAATAGTGCGGTGTTTCCGAAATAGCTTTTCAACTAACCCTGAACTTTTAATACTACTAGGACGGCGACAAAATAGGTTCTGGTACAAACTTCTCACAAGTTCGATGAACTACACAGAGATTAACTACAAATACAAGCCCCTTCTGTATATTTAAAGTTTTTCGTTTGTTCTTTGTGCTGGGCTTTCTTCATCCAGTTCATTCTTTTATTTTGAATGTAGGACTGGAGTTCAAATTGTACAGTTTAGTCATATAACGCCATATATTGTTTCCTGGAAAAACGTGTGCTTTGGAAACATTAGATGAACACAAGTAAAGTACAAAAGAAACAATTTGCAAGCATATTTTGTTTTGATAAACTTGTTTCATGCAATGTTGTTAGTAACAAGTGAGGCTCCAAAGGTTCGCTTTTGAAATTAATTCGATCTTTCCTTCATGAATTTATGATTTGGAAATTAAACACTCTTGATCTCTAAATCCTCAATAAAATCCTTTACGACAGCAAACGTCGTGGGCACATAAACGTATGCATGCAATCCTTTGATTTTAGTAATATCATGGAATTGCCCTTGATAATAATGCACAAAAAATAAACGGTCCATTTGTTAAATCGGATGATAGAAAAATATAAAGTTCAAGTCTAAGGTGATATCCAATATTCTATAGATTTGTGGAATTCCTTGTCTGAAACATTGAAATGACAATGTCAAGTTAAATATAACTTAAACTAATGCACGACAGTTTGAAGTCTCCTCTATGGATCGAGTTTAGTATATGGGAATAATTAACATCCAAAGTCATTGACAAAATTCAACATATTCAAACAATCTAATGACAAGTTTAACACGACTAAAGCAAACCCCACTCTTCACATGACCCATGTTTCACTTGAATAAGTAGTGGACCACAAATCGTTATTGATGGATGACATTCGCAGTACCAAACGCAGAATCGTCCATATTAACACCTCACAAGATGATTGTATTTAGCCTGTACAATATTGGACATAGCGAAGCAGCTAAGAGAAGCAGAAAGCCTTTATATAAATGCATGTTTAAATTCAAATCATTTCAAATGGAGTAGGCTATTTGTTATATATTGAAAGTATTTTCTCAAAAACGTAGGTGGAGCCATCGAGTTTCGAGTGTTTTAAAATATCTCTAAAATACATAAGACACACATACACACCAGAGAATCATGGGGAAAGGGATTTAACATTTACTTGATTTAGGATTCATTTAGTAGTATATATGTATTAGATATATAGGTACCATGAAAAAACTATGGGACTTTTAATATCAAATTAAATAGATGGACTTGCCTTCATCAAAGTTTAGCTGCTTCAATCCCTTTCTGTAACTAAATCCTACTCCTCTTTAGGTCGCTGCTTTTGCTGCTTTGGTAATGATCAACGGCATCTCTTAGAGAGTAGAGATAGTAATAAAAGGTTTAGAAATTTGGAACGTGGAGATCGCTTTCCTTTTGGTTAGTTAAAAAATTATAATAAATGTTTTTTTCAAATTCTTTAATCTCGCTAAAATGTCTTGTAGAATACAGCGTTTTTTTTCTCTCCCTTTCTATTTTGCTTTACAAATGCTTTTTGCTACAACTCCAACTTCTCTTCGTGTTCTTCATAAAGATGTTTGTATGCTCGTGTGCAAGGGCATCTCAAGGTGATTTTGTTTAGCTACTTCGCTTGAAATATGAGGATAGGGTCATGATGGGTAACCCGAATAAAGCCGTTATTATCTTGCTGATATTAAAAGTAACGATTTTGATTAAAAAATACCGAAACCATAATTATGTAAGCATATAAGTAAAGTTCTCATTTAGTTGATCTCTAATTCATAAATATCATGGCCGTTAGTGTCCTGGTTCCGTATATGTGCTCTGATATTTAAGTGATTTTCCATTTTCCATCATCAGAAACTCTGTATATGCAGATATTCGGAAATGTAGCCGTAGCAAATTACTTTTCTAACACCAATGGCATGTAACGATTTATAAGATAACAAAATAACTGAAAAAAGATATTAAAATGTAATGCCAAATAGGCAATTAACATGATTTTATTCATTATATATAGGGGAGCATGCTGTCAACCAAACCAATCAAGCCAGGCGTCCGTTAAAGAGGAAAACCACAGACACGAAAACAGGTGAGGAGAACATTTTCCTTCTTTCTTTCTTCTTTCTTTATTTCTATATGTCTGTCTGTCTTTCTCTCATATAAACGTTTAACATCTGGAAGAGTTATCAAATGTTTCAAACAGATAAGAAGGTATGTGAAAGCATCACTCGCGTGTTATCCACGGCGACTCTAAGATAGATATGTTTCAAAAGAAGTCTGAGGAAACCCAACTTCTTGAGTTCGCCATAACTGCAACATCACTGCCACTTACATTGGAACCAAATAAGACGCATGCTCTCTTCAGCTGCGATGTTTTGTCCAACGCAATAACCATTCTGGCTGTGCTTCATAACCGGCATGGTAAGATGGTCGTTAAATCAATGAAGGAATCACAATGTTATCAAATGTCCGACTAAGTGCCATTCCCAACAATACGAATATTGACTCACTTCAGGTTCTAAACTGTAGTCTGGATAAATATGTGGATAATCTTGCTGTGTTAGGAAGCATAGCTTTTAACGACTACAACTGCACGATTACACTTCGACAAAACTCTCTGGTTACACTTCGAATTCATGAAAAGAAGTTTTATACAACATGTTACCTCCGATTGTAGCTCTTGACTGGTCCACAATTGTTTGCCAAACCCTCGGTTACTTCCATGACCTGTGTTTGTAGACGGTTATATTACTTGTTACAGATGTCATTTAAACTCTTCGCGATACCGCTATGCGCACATGCATGTTTGATGCTACACATTACGTCTTGTCACTGGGAAAGGCCTGGGATGCGTTTCTGTTTAAACCCGAAACCGAGTTTATCGAATCTGGTATTCGCTTCAGGACGTCTTTAGCATGACGAATTACCGTTCCGATTGTGCGAACAATTCAGGAGTGAATTCATACGACTAGAACAAACCAATTATTTACAATATGTTTCTTGACCAGAACGAGCTGGTAGAATAGGAAATGACTCAACCGCTAACAGTAATTGAGTTTGTATTATTGGATCCTTCAGAAATGTCCACATACTCATATGTGAGTACGACGACAACAACAACCGTGCATACATCTTTACAACGATGTGGGATGCCCCGACGCGTTTAACGGTTATGCCACTGATAATCCGCTGGATCTAAAGCGTAGTCATTTCTACGTAAGTAGTGCTCAGAATACCAGCGTACCCTCTTAGAGTGTTCTAGTCGTAAGTATGTTGAGTGTTCCAATATAGTTCAGAATTTGCTCCCTTACCTCTACTCTATCGTCCATGTACGACGAGACCGGCTCTAATGTTTGCGGTTAGAACTGCACGAAATATTTGTCAGAATAATTATGTTATTCGGCAAGTTATCGCACTTAAAATAGTTCCTTAAATTTAGTGAGTCACCCTACCTACGTCCTCACATACACACACATACTCACACACACGCACAGACCATAATAGAAAAGTATTCAGAGTCACCGATGTGAATCGTCGGGAAGCAGACGGAAATTACATATTGATGAATGTGTTCATCAGGAAGAAAATGTATGTCTGGCAGATCCATCCGAATAAATCATATTTTGTTACATCTGATACAATTCAAGAATTTGCTTAAAAAATATTATAAATCGATATGACGATGAGATAAACGACCAATCTCAGATATTTTGTCTAGTATATTTTCAAATCATATCAGATGTTCTTTTGGTGTAGTTCGTTTGAGCAAACAAATACATGGGTAACTTCTATTAGATATGTTTTTTTTAAATACTTGTTTGCACATCAGTAAAACTATCTGTTTCATAATTCGTCTCCTAAATAACCATTCCAGTTCTAAATATTGTAATTTTGAAGTAACCCTCGAGATTTAATGCAGTATTTACCGTAAATTCTTTGAGATGAAATGGACTTGATATTAGATTATGATTATCTCTTCGGCCATTACATCATCTCATGAGATAAATATGAAAAATGCAAAGTATGCTTAAAGACAATGGTATGTCTTCTTAAACTAGGCAAAACACACATTAAAAGACAATATATTTTGGACAGTTTATGACGCCATTATCTAGATCTCGAGTCACTAGTCCACTGGTCACACAGGTACAAGGTGATCCAGGTAATTACATTTTTGGATTTGTTGCTGCACTGTTAATAAAACATAAAGGGACAGTTCCTGCTGGATATGTTAACACATCATAACGACCAAGCTATTGTGGTAGGATTTAATCCTACACATCAAGAACGCTTAATATTTAGACATCAGTACGCGCAAGAATTATTAATAAGTCCACAAATAATCCCATCCAAATTTTTTTCTCTAAAATATTACTTAAATACAAAATAAGTATGTCTGCAGACTTGATTTTGCAACAAGAACACAAGGAATGAAAAGGAGTAAAGTTTTCCAGTTACACCTTCTTTTATAGTAGCAAAAAAGGCAAAACGGCACATCGCTAATTCCACCCACGTGGGAAATGCCAAATTTTAAACATCATCTAAACTCAAATAATTTAGCTTATCCAATAGAGCCAACGCATATGTACGTTATTACCATGTTCAATAGACCGTATGCAAGTATTCCAATACTATATATATATATATATGTATGTATGTATGTATGTATGTATGTATGTATGTATGTATGTATGTATGTATGTATGTATGTATGTATGTATGTATGTATGTATGTATGTATGTATGTATGTATGTATGTAGATAGGCAGGCATGTATGTATGCATGAATGTATGCATGTATGTATGTACGTATGTATGTATGTATGTATGTATGTATGTATGTATGTATGTATGTATGTATGTATGTATGTATGTATGTAGGTGTGTATGTATGTATGTATGTATGTATGTATGTATGTATGTATGTATGTATGTATGTATGTATGTATGTATGTTTTACAATTTGTTTTGATGACTTGGCAACATGGCATTGTTCAAACTCTTTCGAATAATTCACAGTACCAAAATAATCTTATAATTCAAAGAACATATAAAACTATACCTAAGTAACTATCTTGCTAGCCTTGTATATAATAATAATAATGATAATAATAATAATAATAATAATAATAATAATAATAATAATAACATTAATAATAATAATAATAATAATAATATAAATAATAATAATAATAATAATATAAATAATAATACTAATAATGAGGACTATTTATAGCGCCTAGTATGTTGAATCTCTAAGCGCTTTACATCAATAATTAGACGCCTACAGAAAAACAAAAAACAAAAGCCATGAAATTGCAAAACATAAAAAGTAATGAAAATATGTATGGTACTAAACATTATTAGGTCGCTTAAGTTTGTTCTTGCAGTCGAAACAAAGGTGAGCTGTAAGAACACTCTTGAAAGCAATCACTGTGTCTTTGTGTCTAATTTGAATGGGCAGAATCATTCCACATTGCTTGGCCCTGGTATGCAACATAACATTGTCCATATACCTTCGTTTTCATAGTGAGAACACTGAGTATATGATTGTCAAAAGAGAAGCGTAATTATCTTGCTGGTGTGTTCACATGGGTGAGGCCGGATAGGAATGTTGGACTGGAGTCCTTGAGTGAAACATATCACAGAAAAAAATTCGTGTTTGATTCTGTATCGAATGGATAGCCAGTGTAGAGTACAGATCAGTGGGGAGGTGTGCTCTGATCGTAGTACTCTATAGACGATCCGAGTAGCTGTGTTTGGAACATTTTGAAGTATATGGAGTAGGTACTGAGACGAACCAGCCATAACTAAGTTACAATAATCCAATCTTGAAAGTATTCATGAACACATACGTGTTTTAGTGGCATCAACTGAAATATATTTGCGAATAGAGCTGTGGCGTCTCAGCTCAAGACATGCAGCATTGCACATTTTCAAGACATGTTGGTGCAATGTGAGAGTACTGTCTAGAGAAACACCTCGGTTTCGTACTGACTGTGTTAATTTAATGTTGGTGTTGATATTATATTTATTGTTTGAGCTAAAGGATGTGAATGAGAAATTCTTTGTGTTGTGATCAGAATGGCCTTAATTTTCTCATCATTCATTTGCAGCTTGTTACACGTCATACATGAATTCACATCTAAAATGCACCTCTCTACTCCATGGATTGTAGCATCAACTTCAGTTGAGTGGCTAGACTTGTATATTTGGGAGTCATCAGCGCACAATTTGTGAAACACTGGGTGATGATTTATGACACTTGAGAGCAGCTGAGTGTATAAGATGATAACAGGTCCAAGAACAGACCCCAGTGGAACACCACAGCATAGATAAACTGGGCTGGTGATTATTCAATTTGCAGATACAATTTGTGTCCTGTTGACTAAGTAGGACTTGAACTACGTATTGTACGGCTGTATTGTTAATGCCAAATACATGCTGGAGACGGTGAAGTAATATGTCATGGTCTATTGTGTCAAATGCTGCAGACATATCAAGAAGGGTGAGGACTGTAATTGTTCCTGTATCCAAGCAGATAGAATGTCATTAAATACTCTCAGAAAAGTAGTTTTAGAACCGATCAAGGGCGATATGCGGACTGTACATCACTAAAAAAGACTGAATTCAAATGAGATACAAGTTGGGTTTGAACAATGTTTTATAGAATTTTTTATATATGACTGGGAGAACTGGGGGGTAGTTCTTTAAATCGTTATGGTCATGTGTTAGTCTCTTCAGCAGAAGTTTTACGATGGCAGTTTTGAACAATGATGGGAATTCCCCAGAAGCGAGAGTGATATTAATAACATCAGTTAGTGCAGGCAATATTCAGTCTAAGCACTCAAGCAGCAATGATGTTGGAATTGGATCAAGTTCACACGACGTTTGTACACTCTTCATCACGATATTCCGTACTAAATCCAAAGAGGCAGGTTCAAGTGCTCCTAACGGTTGTCGCTAAAATTATGTATCGTAACTGTATAGTGGTAACAAGGAGTCAATTGCAATTGTGTTGTCAAGTGTATCTCTAATGGTATGTACTTTGTCACGGAAGAACTCTTAGCAAATAAGCCTGGATTGTCTACCGGAGAGAATGTAGTTGGAAGTGTTGTACATTTGTTCTTTGACATTAGTTTATTTATTATTTCGATGAGCTATTTCCAGCTGGGACTCTACGTGATCTTGGTACTGTAGTGGGATAATTTGGCGAAATGGACTATGTTTGTGACGTTTTTCTTAGCGGCTTCATAGATTTGGTTATGTATAGTGAGTCTGGTGGAAAGAAAAATCCTCTCTGCTTTACAGCGATGTCTCTTATCTGTACGAAGCTGGTGACAAACACTGCTATGCCACGGTGACCATTCCGTATACTCTTCACTTGGTGGCTAGGGCATGTTTTCCAAGCATGAACGCATGAAGTTATGGCGTTGATTTGCTGTAGGATGTAAGCAAGTTGTAATAGTTATCATACGGAGGTTTCTCTTAGTATCAAATAAAGGTGGAGGTCTAGGGACTGATACGCCGAGATGGCATATAATGTAGAAGTGATCTGATGCAAATTCGTGCGATCCAAAGGTGGATTGCAGAATATTATCATCAGGTCCATGAAGAATCCAGTCTAAAATAGTTTATGGGTGGGCTGGATACCTGACTGTTTAAGGTTGAAAACATAAATGGATACATTGACTTTTGACGTGTTTGGGTTTTCAGGACAGTCAAAGTGTAAGTTGAAATCTCCAAGAATAATTTAAGAAAAGAAAGATTCAGTCAGCTTGTTTTATCTTCTAGGAGGCGGGCGGTAGAGGCAGGCAGAAAAATGGGCTGACGTTTGTTCCAGTGTGAGTGTTGTTTGGACTAGTTCAAACGATGTGTGACAGAAGTAGAGGATTGTGTTGTACTTGGACATTTTATCATGGCATTTGTTTATGACAGTAATTCCGCTTCCGCGAGAGTGGCGGGCGAACGACTTGATGGAGTAATCGGTGGGTGTTGAATCCACCCACATGGGCTCAGCGCCTGATGTTTTTAGCCATGTTTCTGTTTCGGAAGAATACGTTGATATTCTGGTCGTTGATAAAGGTCACTATTGATGTTTGCTTTTTCAAAAAGTGTTCCTACTGATTTTGCGTTGATAAACGCAATATCGGAGTGGTATCTCTGAGATACGTGGCTCAGCGGTTGACGATTTAAGATGGAATTTCGTCAGGTTATCAAAATTATTGGCCGAAATTTTTAAATTATTCATCGGAAAAGGGCGAAAGGCAGCTAACTGGAATTCTTCTTCCTGTTCTGCGCCGACCAGCTTTGAGCAAAGTTACTTTTTCCGCTTCCGTTTACATTTAAGTAATGATGAATGTAGTCCCAGATCGATTAGTCTTGAGCACAATGTATTATGAAAATCCAAGGTGTGATCATTTAAAGAAATTAATGAGGGTTCATCATAGCATAAGCGGGTTGATTGGCGATCACATGATGGCGGTTTATTATAAAACAATGAACATTTTAAAAGTGGAACAAGACAGCTGAAAAAAAATATAATTATTCTCGTTTCCCAAAAAAAAGATGAAGAAACACATACTAACTGAACAGTTAATGTATGATGAAACACAAAGATGTAGACAATGATAGACAACAAGCACATATCTCATGAAAATTAGCTCAAAAACGGAAGAGCTGTGTCAAGCCGGTTAACCGATTTACATATATATATATATATATATATATATATATATATATATATATATATATATATATATATATATGTCTGCAATACTTTTATGTATTACGTGCATTGATTTATACCAGTTAGCTTTTCTTTGACTATATTTGTTTAAAAGCCGTCGTCCGAAACAGACTTGGCAGTGTGTACACGTTTCATTTCGTAGACTGTCACAGAAATGGTAGACGTATGTGAAAAACTCATTGACCGCAATACATTCGAATTTCTCGCCATGCAGGAAGGAAGAGAAATTTGAAAATAAAGTGTCTTCAGTTACGAAAGTAAATAAAAGAAAGAAAAATCAATTTACATGTTTATCGTCAAAATATGTCCTCTCTGAATACCATAGAGTAAGAAATGAAAAGCCAAAAATTTTAATATGATATGCATTGCTGTTTTATAAACTACTTTTCTTGATCAGGAATAGCCAAAAGGAAGAAAGATAAAGCTGTTATTGACTGGGAACAATACTTTATGGGTGTGGCCCTCATTTCGAAATTGAGAAGCAAGGACCCAGATACACAGGTACGTCTGTAACTTGAATAGCTTTTACCTCTGTGGCAAATACCTTTTTGCTATTTCTTGCTTTCAACTGTTACCAAGCTTTAAAATTATTGCTATCGTCAATCGGATGAACTAACTCTGGTTATGCTATGCTATGCTATGCTATGTTGTGCTATGCTATGCTAAGCTATGCTGTGTTATGCTGTGCTATGCTATGCTATATTATGCTATGCTATGCTATGTTATGCTATGCTATGCTATGATATGATATGATATGATATGATATGATATGATATGATATGATATGATATGATATGATATGATATGATATGATATGATATGATATGATATGATATGATATGATATGATACGATACGATTGTATTAACTAATTTTTAACAATCCCTTCTTGACAGGTTGGAGCGTGCATCGTAAATGCTAACAAACGCATTGTTGGAATCGGGTATAATGAAATGCCTGATCAGGGCATAGAAAATAATGATGCCAAATTTAATTGGAAGAAGATTCCTGAAGAGCGCAGCAAACACTTGTACGGTACGTATCTTTCTCTCTCACTCTCCCATTTTCGTAAACAATTTACCCCGGACCCTAACATAAAAAATGTTCCATCAAACGTGTTACATTTTAACCATTTTATTCAGTTTTTGCCTACTTTATTTGACTTCAAACATTTACAATATAGATAATGGCATATATGTTTCATAATATTGTAAAAATAAACAACTCGAGCTACCTAGGTTAGTGTCTTTCATAGTTTTAATAAAATGTCTGGGCCACATACACGGCCAACGTTTATGAGAAAACCTGTTCACCGGTGATACGGTTTATGAAAAAACTTTGTTGCATCCAATCCACTGGCTTTCAAATTTAGTTGTTATAGCAACAGGGTCTTCGACGGATCGCCACTATCCTTCTCAGTTCTGATGCCACTGAAAACCTATTCAAAACCCAGTGATACTGGTCATCAAAATAGCTGTAGTAAACACAACATAACCGCGCCACTTTAATCTGGTGGTCGTCAAATTTTGTGAGGAAAACCTGGGTTAGGTGTAGTAAAATTATTTATATAATAACAGAACTTATGCAAGTGATTGTCAAGTTAGTTGTTAGAATATAAATCCTGTACCGCTGGTTTTCAAATTAGTTCTTATAACACAATCAGTCCTCAAAAGGCTGTTATCATAACATACGTATTTGATCTAACACACACACACACACACACACACACACACACACACACACACTTCTTATACATACATTTTAATCATTTAAACTTTCTAAAATATCCGTAATAAATTATTAAAACAAAAAAGTGAACGATATTTATAAACTACAATACTATTTACTTCGAAGTTTTATATAATCAGTCCTAAAACAACATTTAGTTCATGTTGTTTTCAACCTGGTTATTTCTATTTTGCAAATGCTTCAGTAGTCAACCTTCTGTATGGTATGGCATACCAATGGACAATTCTTCAACGTGATTACAATATGTTATTGTCAGGACATTTCAATACGGTTCTTTAACATTTTTAACAAAATGAAACCAGAGCATAACAACAAAACCTTATCAATGAAGAGATTAGATGATAAAACTTATCTATAGACATCTTGCTAATTAACGCAAAGCAGGAAGAAAATAGATCAATAGTATCGGTTGACGTAATTAGCTACTGTACTACAGATTTGTATTGGTATCTCGGGCTCAGCCAATGTGAGTATGTGAGAAAATATTTGCCGGTAGATTCTCGTGGGTCAGTGATTCTTTCTGAGGTTTTTCCCTGTTCTTCTTCCACCATTAATACTGGCTGCTATATATAGCCTATATTGTGTTGAAAAATGGCGTTAACCCTATAATAACAATGACAATAACAGATTCGTAATTTAGCGTCCAGCTGTTACAACAGAAGAGTAAGTGGGGATCTGAAAATATATCAAAAATTGATATATTTTAATTTCATGCATGAGATTTGTATACACAGAGAGCTATTTTAATCTGAACGAGTAGTATAATAATTAAAGGACTTTAGGGAGAAACAAAAGGAGCGAATAATTTTGAAAAGATATCTCTCTTCAATAAGCAAGACGACGCTTTCAAAATTAATCAATTTCGAAACAGTAAAACAGCATATGGCAATATTATTTGCTGGTAGCAATGAAAATATAATAATTAACTGACAATATAATCTATCATTAATTGACAATATATTATATCGTTAACTGAGAATATAATCTATCATTAACTGACAATATCTATCAATAACTGACAATATATTCTATCAATATCTAATAATATAATCTATTATTAACTGACAATATAATCCATCGATAACTGTCAATATAATCTATCGTTAACTGACAATATAATCTATCAATAATTGACAATATATTATATCGTGAACTGAGAATATAATCTATCATTAACTGACAATATCTATCAATAACTGACAATATTATATATCGTTAACTGGCAATATAATCTATCAATAACTGACAATATAATCTATCGTTAACTCACAATATAATCTATCGTTAACTGGCAATATAATCTATTATTAACTGATAATATAATCTATTATTAACTGACAATATCATCTATTATTAACTGACAATATAATCTATCGATAACTGTCAATATAAGCTATCATTAACTGACAATATAATCTATTATTTACTGGCAATATAATCTATTATTAACTGACAATATAATCTATCATTAACTGACAATATAATCCATCGTTAACTGGGAGCGCAAAAAAAAAGTTGTTTCACTAAAGTAGCTTTTGAATAATTGTCCTTAAAGCATCCCAATAGTAATATGTAACAATTTAAATTCACATTATATACATAGGAGCAATTGCTTGTTATGTGTTTCATTACATCTAAACGTGGTGCCAATATTAATCAGGTCGCAAAGGTATTATATCGGGAGGACATGACACAGTTAGAGAATACAAGTAGAACACATATACTTTGGGTTAAATAAACGGTTTATAGCGTATGTAGAAATATACACTAGATGTAGCATTATATTTTTAACACCCGAGCAACTTCATGAAGCCAGCTTGAAAGAAAAGGTGATTACAGATTATGATATGATCGAATCAATAATCAGAGCAGTATGGATATGACGCCTAATATAAATGCTAAACTCATCATGAGTACTATAACGATAACAAAACCTCGATATAGTAAGGGCATACACACAAAATGTTCTCCATTTTATGTTTAGAGTTCGAAGAAAAACATGATGAGATGTTTTTGGTAGCGTTGGGATATGATGCCGACCCCGGCCGAGACGAATTCATAAGCACTAATACATAGCGTATTCTTCCCTCATTTGTTTGTATAAATTCGCACTATGAATAAAATTAAAAACGAATTGAGGTTTAAGAATGTTAGAGTGATACATATACACATATCTACAAGCAGACATGAATGAAGACACACAATTAGTTCCAATCTGGGTGTGTGATCCAGATATAGGGATTACACACACACTACACACACACACACACACACACACACACACACTATATATATATATATATATATATATAAGCTCTGATCATGCATTTAATTTAATTTAATACCTTAATGGGGGCTTAGAAGAGCACGTGTAAGCTGTTGTTGTGTATCTTCAACTTGTTGTAGATTTAGTTTTTAATACGATGAAGTCTTGAACAGAAGTACTTGATTGGGCTCCAAAATCAAGACGAGTCGGCTGCCATTTTGTGTCCTCGGAGAACATACTGAACTATGTACTCGCATTGCCCGATGTAAAATGTCACTATTAAAAGCTCTTTTCCATATCAGATTAAAGCGTTGTGCATCTCTGAATCGCAATAATCGTTTTATGTTGTGAATATCGCGAGGCAGTCCATCGTAGATGTAGGATCGATTGCCAGGTCAGGCCTTTTCGGCTGCCGTGTTGTATCGTCTATCAATACACTATTCTGTATTCACATAATCCAATGTAAGCCCTTAAGGAAATCACATTAAAGAGGGCTTTGTACAGCCAGATTAAATTTTAATGCATTTCTGAAGCGCACTGGCTCTTTTTCTTTAGTATTTATCGTGAGACAGCTCTTCGTAAGAGTACCAGATTCGATTGCCATGTCAGGCCTTGTTGGCGGCTGTGTTGTGTCCTCGATTTAGACATCATATTAGCATTGCTTAATAAACAAACCAAAGCATATGTTCGAATTACTGTAATGCTGGCATAGACCATCTAAACCAAATTTGTTCTGTGGCTCATCGATGGGTTAAAATTTGTCACAGGCGAAAATTATTTACTCACTTTCCCAACAAAATTAAGCAGTGCTTTTAACTAAACCTTTTGGAAATGGGCTTTCCTTTATTGGTTTTAGCGGTTGTAAGATTTTGATGGAAAAGAAAGCACGCGATTGCGACTTACAGATTGCTAATGCACCTTGATAGGTTGAGAAATACGATTAGGGAAGATCTTTAGGTTGCTCTCAACGGCGACTATTGGGATTTTCCTTGGGATTTTGTGGAGTCTCTGAGTGCAATTCTCACCTATACACACCTCCACTACTTGATAAAAAGTAGGACGTCACATATTTGTGAAGCCCGATCATGCTCTAGTAGCTATGATAAAAATGGAAAGCTTGGCAATATTCACTTTCCATTTGTGAAGTTATATAATTTCAAAGTTGACTGCCATGGTATATTTCGGGTATAATAAATACGTTTTCATCTTTAATAAACAGTGATTTTCTTAGATAGTGAATATTATGTTTTAGCATTAGCTGAAGACGATTGTGGCAACGGATATTGCATAATGCAGTAGCCGTGCTTTCCAATTGGAGCAGCTACCAATAAATCTGGAAGTTCGTTTACACATCAGGTCTATTACATCAAAATAAGGGGATTGGTACAGTTTGTCCCAACTAGCAAGGAGATGTCAAACATCATGAAAAAGGTGAAATCCTGGTATGTAGGGTAACATGGTTTCTTGAAAGAAGCAGAGTTAGAGTTCCATGTCTGAGTTATTCTTATAACTTAATTAAACAATGATTATAATATTCCTTATCCAGTGTATATAATATTAGCACTTGTTAGGGGGAACGCTCTATATTAGCTGGACATTATAGTTTATTTCCAACATGGCTTTTACAGAAACCAGAAACGGACACTACATAACAAGGTATACAATACGATATCTAAAACTGAGAAAACCCTGTCTAACTAGGGCTGGTGAATTTATAAAGAGCAACTAGAGTCAACGCAAGATGAACATTTGTTATAAAAACAACATTGGAAATAGTTTCAGTCTTATTAAGAGAAAAGTAAAGCCGCCAGTGATAATGGTAACTATCAAGGGAAGCACCATTTATAAACAAATACCCCAGTCCTTCGTGTCATTCACAAACGTTTCTTCACAGGAGGTTTGCTTTGATTTTGAAGTCCTTATTCTGCATTACTAACCACAGGTATAATCAATATATCATATGCCTTATATTAAGAAGAATTCACGTCAGGAAACAATATAATCAATTTTAGCAATTTCATATTTCGCTTTCTTTAGTTTGCCATGCAGAAACGAATGCCATCGTCAACAAGATGAGTGCAGATGTACAGGGTTGCACTGTTTACACCACGCTGTACCCGTGCAACAATTGCTCAAAATTGATGACCCAGTCTGGAATCAGTAGGATTGTCTACCTTGAGGATAAAGGGTTTGAGAGACCGGAATACATTGCGTCGAGGCTATTGTTGAGAAATACCAAAGTGAAGTGTTGGTATGATATATTATTTGTTTCTATGATCGACATTTTCATAGCGCATTCATTAAATCAGGCTCTAAATGGTGCTAGCAAACATTGCATATAGAAGCAATATTAAAATGTAATAATACATTAGATGCAAGCGTCAAGAGCAAGGTTAAACTATTACCGTTGCTAGTACTAGATCTGTGAAACAACATTCTCAACATTCATCTTTTTAAACAAACGGGTGGGTGGTGTAATAAAAATGAAAACTTCTTTGCTTGAATTGATCAATTAACATCATTTGACATCATTAACATGAAATATTCTAATTAATGTTTGGCAGTACATTACACTTAATATTTGAGATGGTTGATACAGGTCCCAAACTACTAATATATATGCAATTGTTGCCTGCACCATTTTGAACTTATAATAATAATAATAAATAATAATAAACATAATAATGAGTACTTTACATCGCGCCAAATCTTACATAGTTTAACCATGTACATTGAAAAATTGCACATATCGCCATCAATCATACAATAGTTAGAAATAAAATTCAGTGGACCTTACAACGCGTGTAATTTAATAAATATTTAATGATCATTTGTTTTTGTTGAAAGACAATAAAACTCAGCATCATGATCTGTCCCCAGTGTATTTGTACTACAGAGCATGCCTAAAATTTTTCTTACTGTGAGTGACTAAAATTGGAATCTATTTATATAGTGCATGTCTGTGACGATTACCTAATATCAATTGTTCTGATATTATAAAACAAAGTAGGTTTTACTAGCAATATTGTGATTTGTATCATGTTAATCTTGTCTCAGTTTGAATTCTACTGGAATTGACTTTATTGGTCAACTTGGTAATTTTGTGCGGTTTCGATTTTAAACAGATTTTATTGCATATATTCGGAAAGGAAATAATTATGCACAAGTTCTTCAAAGTCAGAGAAAACATTTTGATAACAAAAAGAAAACATTTTATCCATCAGGTGCGAGAATATAAAATAATAAAGGCGAAGCACCATGTATGTGGTAATATGTCACACAAATGGACCATTTGATGCCGGTGTTAATGCTACTCTCTTACTATTGTCTTACGCTTATCACCTGAAAAATTCTTTGTATATAAAGTGCTCATTTTCAACATGGTGTAAATCTACTATTGCTTACGAAATTGTGCCGCAACGTTATGGACTGATTTAAAGATATGTCTGCAAATTTTCAAAATATCTCCTCTTTAATAAGATGATATGCCATAGTCTCCAGAAGTATTCACCATGTATGGTAGCAAGCAGACCGATCTGGTGGTTTTTATTTTAAACTATAAAATATATTAATAACAAACTAACGAAGTAATCATTTTGTAGTCGAGTAGAATGTATTGTGTAGTGTTTATGGTATGAAAAATCCAAACAACAACAATATATCGGGCATCTTAATAATTGCTAAGCAGAATCATGTTCAGTGTTGATATTGTTGTATCAATACGATGCCTTAAAGTTAAAGTTTAATGACTTCACCCACCCCCTATTAAAGCTCAGACGTTTCAGAACTTATGTATTTTTAACCACGTTAACAAGTTTACATATTTCTAAATGTATTACACTAGATATTAATTCCGTTATTTTAATTTGTTGCTGAATACCTAATATGTTTGTCTCGGATTATTACCAATAAAGTATTGTATTTTTCAGCAAGTACAAATCCAAGGGATGTCCCGAAAAACTTCTTGAAGCACTTCGAAAGCAAATGTAAAGTATTCATGAAGAAACGTTAAAGGATTCTGTTTCGAAAACAATGTGTCAACCAAATCATTAAAGTTTAATAAAGCCTATCAGAATGTTAGAAACAATTCTGAGTGTTACTTTTGTTATTACTATTGTCATTACCCCCACTACTACGATCTGTGCCTCCATTTACTATCTAAATGTTATGGTGAACATTTAAAATACAAGGTTTCTTCTCTTATCTATCTACAGTATCACTGTTTTGAGATTCTGCTACTTTCATCTTTGATGTCTTGAATTGTATGACGTGGCCGGAGTAAACAAAACCTACCAATCAGAATAGTCACTGTCCGTAAAGTAACAATAAAATAATCAGTAGAGTGTTTAATCACACACTGGTGATATATATATATACATTTAATGATACATGTCACGGTTGACTGAACGTCTTCAAGGTATAAAAATTAACAAGAAAACAGGATGGACTCGCGAAGTATTGAAATAGGTATCAAAAGGTTTCCAATCTGACATAAATGTCTATGTTTGCAAAACTATCGTAACTTGTAAGACTTCTCCCCCTTTCTTTCCATATTGATACCCTGGTGTGGAATTGCAAAATTAAAGACTACAAACCAGGAAAGATATATATATATATATATATATATATATATATATATATATATATATATATATATATATATATATATGTGTGTGTGTGTATGAGTGCGTGTGTGTAGGATCACTTTAACCTATCCGAATGGATTTAGTACGGAAAATCGTGGTGAAGAGTGCACGAAAGTCATGTGAACTTGATCATCAATTCTGCTTGAGTACTTAGACCCAATATTTCCTTCACTAACTGATGTTATTAATATCTGTTCCTCATCCAGGAAATTTCCATCATTTTGAAAACTGCCATTGTAAAGCATCTGCTAAAGAAACCAACAGATGGCTATAATGATTTAAAGAAGTGACTCCCAGTTTCTATTCTCCCATTCATATAAAAAATCTTAGAAAAGGTTGTTCTAACCCATCTTTTATTTCCTTTGAATTCAAAGAGTCTTTCGTTTGCAATGTACAACCTGCAAATCGCCCTTGCCACAGTACGGAAATTATTGGTTTGAAAGTAGTTAATGACATTCTCATTGCTTTGGATAGAGGAAAGGTTACAGTCCTCACCCTCCTAGATTTGTTAGCAACATTTGACACAATATTACTTCACCGTCTTCAGCGTGTATTTGGCATTCAGTATACAGCCTTCCTATCCTACTTAGTCCACAGGACACAAAATATATCTGCAAATGGAATACACTCCAGCCCAGTTCGTCTATGTTATGGTGTTCAACAGGATCTGTTCTTGGACATGTCCTCTTCATTCTATACACTCATCCGCTCTCAAGTGTGATAGCTCATCATCCACTGTCTCACCAAATGCACACTGATTACACCCAAATAT
Source organism: Unio pictorum (assembly GCA_030141615.1). NCBI lineage: Eukaryota > Metazoa > Mollusca > Bivalvia > Unionida > Unionidae > Unio > Unio pictorum. Next base: position 2,032,103 of record JARLTB010000224.1, read on the forward strand.
ACAAGTCTAGCTATCTAATTGAAGATAATGCTACTATTCAAGGAGTAGAGAGGTGCATTTCGGATGTGAAATAATGGATGACAGGTAACAAGCTGCAGATGAATGATAATAAAACTGAGGCCATGATAATCATAACACAAAGACTTTCACATTCACATCCTTTACCCCAAAAGATAAATATCAGAAACAACAACACTAAATTCACTCAGTCAGTACGGCACCTATTTGTTACTCTAGACATTAATCTCACGTTGCACCAACATGTCATAAACATATGCAAGGCTGCAAATCTTGAGCTTAGACGCATCAGCTCCATTCGCAAATATCTTTCCTGTGATGTCACTAAAACACTTGTGTGTTCATTACTACTTTCAAGACTGGACTATTGTAACTCTATTATGTCTGCTTTGTCTCAATATCTACTCCAGAAACGTCAAAAAGTTCAATACACAGTTGCTTGAATCATCGTTAGAGTAACTTTATCAGAGCACACGTCCCCACTGTGCTGTACCCTACACTGACTATCAATTCGATCCAGAATCAAACACAACATTTCACTGACGGACTCCAGTCCAGCATACCTATCTGACCTCACCCATGTATACACAACAACAAGATACGTACGCTCTTATTCTCACAATCGTATACGCATTATTCCCACTATAAAAACAAAGTCATATGGACAACATTCTTTTACATATCAGCGGCCAGCAACAGGAATAAACATGAAATATATTGTCCAGTGAAACAAGACTTAAAGATACAGTGATCCCTTTCAAGAGTGCTCTTAAAACTCATCTTTTTCGACTGCAAGAACAAACTTAAAGAAGTAATAATGTTTCCTACCTTATATAATTTCAGCATTTTGATGCTTTCTATTTTCATGGTGTTTGTTTTCATACAAAGTCCTCATTATGAGATATATATTTAATTGCTATATGTACACTGCATATTTCATTTCATTTCTGAACCATATAAAAATTGCTTTTCTTTCACCTGGCAAAAGGAATATATATAGCATACTTCTATGTCGGTCACAAGTCAATTGTCAACTATTGTTGTTTTTAACGTTTTGAAAAGTGTTCTATTTCTTCTAAATGAGTCAGTTAAATACATCTAATTAGAAATCATGAAGATGTTGTAGTTGACTGGAAGATCTCTTGACTCAAATACGATATGTAATGCTTTCAACGAGCATTTTACCAAAACTGTTTGCCATTATGCGCTATTACCATCCCCTCTTGTTATCATTAAATTACATGAGCAAATTTAACTGTAAAATTCAAACATGAGAGCTTAGATTGGAATTCGTATTTGTATGAATTGATTAGGTATAATTTTGATAGTGGCGCATGTGACAAATGGTAATATTGGATGGAATTATTCAACTCATTGTGATATATGTTCCTGTTTGCTAAATATTTACCGTACGTTGATATCGTTATTATTTATTACCTTTATTAACCACAACATTGTTAAGATATATCGTCTTGCATCATAGGTGCAATGGACATATTGTGGGTTAATTTGGTAATCGAATTCTGTTAGAAATCAATGCAATTTTGGTTGTCTAGTCTTTTAAATTCCACCAAAGAAAAGGAATGTTTGGAATCCGTGTTTGTGCTTTAACACGTTGCAGTTAATATCAGTTCTGCTTCTTTTCCGATTATTGTATTTGATAATCACCAGCCCCTTCTTTCTATTTGTAAGATGGAAGTTTGTTTTTGATACTGTTAAGATCAAGGTGGATGTTGCAGGAAAACAATATAGTCATGACGTGCAAAACACAATATTGTCAACAGAAACTTACATGGGAATATATAACCTAATTGCAAATGCTCTTTTAGTATAAAGAAGAATTATATTGCTGCATATATATTTGGTTCGATTCCTAAGACTTCATTTTATTGTACTTTAAATCACACTCATTTTGATCAGAAGTTAAATTGAAGCTACATTATATAAATCTTTCTTTTTTGTTGTGAGTGGATATGTTATTTATATTAAATGTTATAGTCTCTTGGCCTTAAAGAATAAGTATATGTTATGCATATCTGTATTTTGTACGTGTCGTTTTCCAAAAGCAAAAGGTGATGTAATATATGACCAGTAACATTTGTTATTTAAACAAGATAATACATAACTAATATTGCTCTCAGTGTAGATTAAATATTATTAATAGTAAATATGTTTACTTGAACCTAAGTCTAGATCATAAAGTTGTTCATCTCGAAATTTCAAAATGTGTTAACACCTTTGATTGTTTCATAAAGGAAACTGCTCTGCATCCGCCTGCATTATGGTGTCTTAGCTGTTTTTCTACTGCTATGAACTTGAAAAAATATCATTCTTACCATACTATCTAAATCAGAATTAGTCTAAATGTCTTGTTCAGCATTAGTTTTGTTTATATATGTAAATTATGTTTCACTGGAATAACGGTGTGCTCAATAATATTCCTGGACTTCAATATTAATCTGTAATTATAGTGGATTCAAACAGTGAAATTTTGGATTATATAATTCTAATACATCCAAAGACTATTAGCCAATCGCCACACCCTATGCCATGTATGGCGGATTACCACAGGTACACCGACATATTCAATATCGGACTTTGTTTTGGATTACCACTGGAATTCAACTGCAACTTGATACAGTTGGATCTGCAAGGACTATTTGTTAGGATTGAATGCACAATATAAATAATAATCTTTGTTGCATTTACAAAATATGTTGGTTTGCGCTCTTTTATGTTAGTCAGTTGAGGTCATTGAGTCATACCCATACATATATACTTGCAAGTTTGTATCAATGCATCCATATATCCATCCATCCATACATACATGATTAGACATATGGGTTGGATGGACGCTACATACCCACATATGCAGATGTTGTCCTTAGTAAGTTCAGTAGTACTTGTAATAGGTTTGTTTATATAGTTTCTAGTATGTTGATGTTTTTGAATCATTATGCCGTCTCGAAGATTTGACGTGGCGTTGTTACGATGTTAGGAAAAGTAGTAGGCGATGCAGCAATCTCAATCGTAGGTGTGATTATTTCGCGAACATGCTTGTTTATATCGCGTATGTTTCAATATGACTATCAATTCTGTAAACAAATAATGTCAAGGCATAGAATGTTTATTAAATAAACTGTTAAAAAGTCCTGAGGAGTAATATTGTTCAGCATACAAATAATAAACATGTTCCTTGTGATGGCGGAAGCACAATATGTTCGGTAGATTCCTGACAATCCATACACGTAACCTTGAACAAGATAAATATCTTCACGTTGTTGTATATATCTTTAAGAACATGCACGTAACATAAAGACTTGTGCTTGATTACCTATGACCTCGCCCTGCAAGATTATCATACGACGGGTCTACGTCGTTGATTCCTGGTGGGTCAGCGATGTTTAGACTCGACTGATAGGTAATAATCTAGTTTCGCCAATTATATCGTAACAGGATTGATTATACGAGGATGGTGTGAAATAAATATAATCTAACCCACTGAGTCAGGGCATGATAAGATTCAACAACTGAGTCTACTCTAACATGGACAGACAAATAACAATCACTCACTCGGATTTGGAACAATATATATTCTCAGTATGTTTCTGAAGTTTAAATCAATTCTTGCTCAAAGTTAAATCAAGAACTATTATTAACTGTTATTAATTGTCTGTCTAGCTCAATGCTATTAATAAAAGTGGACTTCGTCTTGTGATATGTTTATATCTGTATCAATGCCATAGCTATATTCAATACTCAATTCAGACACTATGTATTGCAATTACTATAGTTTTTTTAACTACTGGTTATATTCTTTGAAAGCTGAAATCTTTTAAATGTCACTGAATATTACACTGAATATTTCAGTCTACATCTAACTTGTTGTGCTCAATGTTATGGCTGGAAAGGTTTCAATTATCTGGGTGGTCTAGAATGCTCGCCTCTACTGAAAATTATTATCTCACATCAATCCCCTTTCATGTATCGGGCTCTACCAATATGTGTGTGTGTGTGTGTGTGTGTGTGTGTGTGTGTGTGTGTGTGCGAAAACTTGCCAGTAGCATCATGTCGGTTTATTAGTATTATCGAAGTATTCCCTGTTTCTTCCTCCACCATTTATACAGACCGTGTACATTTTGTTTACTAACAAGAATGGTGATGAAGCTATAAATACAAAAACAATCAACTTCTCTCGTGTATCTATTTATCATTTTGTAGAGCATGATAGGAGCTGTATGTCGCTTTTCTGCTGAATGAGAATCTATCGGCTTTTGTTTATTACATGTGTAATTTACATCACTGCTGCTAATCACATGTTGGTACGTGAAAAGAAAATGAGTGAAAGTGACCTCATCAAAACTCTACCATAATACGTGTCAGCGAAATGAACAGTTTCCTGATCTTCATTATTATCAAGTGTTTTCATTGTCATAACTCTGATGACTATACACGCTACGTATAAATGCGAGAATTCTTTTCCAACAGGCTCAACGTTCTTTATCTAAACTAGGCTTGTCAGTTACAAGTGGATTAACCACAAACGTATCTTAAGTTAGGTCCTTGTTTAGTAATAAATTATTGACTTCATTGGGTAAAGCAAAAACCTTTCCGACTGTCAAGTTCAAAGCGATATAAAACTTATCGGAATTTATTTGGAACGCCTCATACTATTCGGCTATGAACTATGATGTGCGATATGTCGTTGAGTAAACCACATTAGTAAAATGAAAATTGTGTTGAAATTATTTCAATGCGCGATTATGCAAGTTACATATTCTACTTCTTAGAAATTGCTGGGATGAAACACAATTTTCCCACAAGAATGGACTCTAGCTTTGAAATGATCTGCATTTAGATACAGCAGCAGTATATTGATGATAGCCCAATAGTACTGGGAAGAAACTATGTAATTGCCATGCTGAAGTCATTGTTATATGTGCGGGGAGCGAAAGGTGCCACTGAATACCCGTCTCCCTTCCCCTTGGGCGCAATAAAAGCCATTAGTAGAATATATGATTACGTACAGGATTACCATCTGATGCGAATGAAACGTCTTGATAAAAATAATTAGTTTTTTTCAAACCTTCTTCCACCTTCAACACGCCCACAGATTACTGATGTTGTTGCTCCTGCTATTCTTGACTGATAGTCTTAGCAGAAGGTCAAGAACCTGATACAAACTCGCTCGACATTAGTTCGACATTAGTTGATATTGACATTGGATGGAGATGGGTCTACAAAGTGCATGGCCTACACAAAGGTACAATAAATATGTACCTATTATGGATATTAAATGCCCCAAGTCGTTAATAACATCTGGACACAACGCAGTAACTGGCTATAGTGACATGGAACCGTCTGGTACTATAAAGTATGGATGTCTCATGTCAGCGATGGTCTGTGTACAGATCGTAAGCAGTCCATTCTGGCATAAGTTAAGGCTGGGTTGGCTTTGGGATTTACCGTCAGCGTTGTGTGGTGGAACGATCTGTTTTTCTCTGTCTTATCACACTGATTCTCGAGAATCGTTGTGTTGAACTTGTAGCTGACCAACATAAACAGTTTCCCACACGGAAAGCACATTTATTAGGAATTGTGGGACAACCTGGCTATGGAGCACACTGTATACATTGTGACGGGATGAGAGTTACTGGAAAGTGTAGTCATGCCCATATGAACAAGATCTTTGGTGTTGATCTTGAGCGATCGTGATGGTAGAGTCTGATTGAACGTACGAATCTAACTGTATTCTCCATAAAGTTATTATTTGTTGCACTATCACTGCTCTAGGGAATATTTGATATACACAACCAGATTATACAGCTGATCTGTGGCTTAATACCTGAGTGGATGGCTGGCCTCAATCTCGCTTCAATATTGTCGATAATGACTTCGTATTTTGTCTTGCATAGTTTAATTGAGGAAAACGACATAGGGCAGAGTGCAATCGTGGTGGAACAGGGTCATCTTAGTTGGATTGACATTGTCATGTTCATTTATGGTTATACTTTATCATGAAGATTCAAGCACATAACACGACACGCATTGATTACCGAACGACATCCATAAACTTATGTATAATCTAGTGCAAAAAGAAGACTAAATCTTTTAAATGATGTATGTATGAATGTACTAAAGAATGTCTGTGTGAGTGTGTGTGTGTGTGTGTGTGTGTGTGTGTGTTAAATCACAGATAACAGTAACCCTAACCATACAGTAAACAACTGCATTTTACTCCTAAGCCTTTGGACTTATTGTAATTAACAAAATACCTAACTATAGGGCTCTAAAATACAAGTACTGTAGTGAAAACTGCAACCAAATTGCCCTGTTTATCAGAGCAGTATTATCGTTGGGTGGAAAACTATGGGGGTACCTACGGGATTTTGGAAAATGCCAAAAAAAACCTAATAGAACAGCTAGGGAGGGTTTGTTTGTTTGTTTTTTTATGGTTTAACGCCATTTTTCAGGGCAATAGAAGCTATACATGGCGGTCAGTATTAATGGTGGAGGAAGAACCCGGAAAACCTCAGGTAACAACTACCGACCCACGTGAAGCTACTGGCAAGCTTTCTCACATACCCACATTCACCGAATCTGAGACCCACGCAGACAGAAAGTGAGATGGCAGTGATCCGTATCGGACAACGCTGTAAACCACTCGGACACTCGGGACCCCAGCTAGGGAGGGTGAATCTGAATCTAAGTTTACCGAGATAGACAGAACCGGAAAATACATGCATAAACATGGGTTTGAAGTTTATGCCATCAACTAAACTTCTAGATATAAATTCAATTATCAGTACCAGGGATATAATTTACTAGAAAATTCACGTCTATTAATTTTTTAAATGGTAAAAAATAACGAAAACATAATTTGTTGTGAAAAGTTCTTGGTATTTGCAACTTTCAGTCTCCATTCATTAATTGTGAGGGAAATAACAGAACGAACTTGTATGCAGGCATCACACTATCTACCCGAGAAATGAATGGGATTGTGCAAAGATTAATAAATGAGAAGTGTATAACAAATAGACATTCTACTTTAGCCCACTAGGTTAGACCTGGGCATATTTACACCTTGCCAAAAATTCAGAAAGTTCAATCTTGGCCAGTCCCATCTAAAATTCCCATATAAAGAAACATCGTTTAACTGCAGTGAGCGAATCATACAACATTGCTGAATACATATACCTTTTTTGGCGTGTTTGATTTTAAAATTTAACGTAGCTTACAAAGAAATCAGTCAAATCGATACGATGTCTGCATTGTGGCGGATTATAGCGATGCTGATCATTGTGTCATCATGGCAGAGACATGTAGCATCATGTCAAACCATGTCACGTTATCCTGACACCAGGCCGACAAGTCCTAACACTAACCTCTTTATGCTGAGCACCAATCGAAGCAAGTGTTTGTACAATTTTTTATAAGCCTTTTGGTATAACTCGACCTGGATTCGAACCGGCAATCAACCACATCCTATGTGGAAGCTATAACAACCAGGCCAGGGTATCGATCCCTTTGACAGATAAACGTATGGCGTATCAGTAATAAAGTGTTAGGGAAATATTTCAAGAATATCCATGACCAGATAAGACCCGATTTAGAAGTTTAAAATTGTTAAACCTGGGTTTGGAAAATAATGACTTATAATTTAATGGTAATTGGTTCCTACAACTATCGGGGGAAAATGGACTGTGCTTTTTTGAAAAAAAGCCATGTATACATCTGAATTCGACAAATGAAAATAAATGCAGCTAATGCATGTGAATGTAACAGGGGCAAAGTTTCAGTTGTCCGGACCGACGATCACTAAGCCAAAATAATGATGTTTTACATATAAAAAAATCTTTCCAGGATACCGTGGAGGTGAGGGTAAGTAGAGAACAAAACAGTAGAATGATATACATAATAATAATAATAATAATAATAATAATAATAATAATAATAATAATAATGAGGACTTTGTATAGCGCCTAATCTTTCGAAGCTCTAAGCGCTTTACACCATCGATAATGGTGTGACTACACTACAGAAAATAACAAAAACAATGAAATTGGAATACATAACAAACATGCTAAAACATATAAGATACAAAACATGATTAGGTCGCTAAGTTTCTCCCTGCAGTCGAAACAGCAGTCTTAAGAGCAATCTTAAAAGGGACCACTATGTCTTTGTGTCTAATTTCAATGGGCAATTCTTTCCACGTCGCCGGCCCCTATTGTGCAAACGTTGTCCATATGACTTTGTTTTCACCTTATGAAGAATGAGTATACGATTATCAGAAGAAGAGCGTAAGAATCTAGCTGGTGTATACACATGGGTGAGGCTGGATAGGTATGTTGGACTGGAGTCTGTTATTGAAACATAGCACAGAGAACAAATTTTGTGTTTGATTCTGTATCAGATTGATAGCCAGTGTAGCGTACAGAGCAGTGGTGACGTGTGCCCTAAAGATGATCCGTGCAGCTGTGTTTTGAACGTTTTGAAGTTTCTGGAGTAAATATTGTGACGAACCAGACAGAATTGAGTTACAATAGTCCAGTCTTGAAAGTACTACTGAACCCACAAGTGTTTTAGTGGCATCAGCTGGAAGATATTTACGAATGGAACTGATGCGTCTCAATTCAAGATATGCAGCCTTGCATATGTTCATGACATTTTGGTGCAATGTGAGAGTACTGTCTAGAGTGAAGCCTAGATTCCGTACTGACTGTGAGAATCAAATGTTGATTTTGCTGATATTTATTGTCTGAGGTAAAGGATGTGAATGAGAAAGTCATTGTGTTGTGATCAGAATAGCCTCAGTTTTATCATTATTCATCTGCAGCTTGTTACATGTCATCCATGATTTCACATCCGAAATGCACTTCTCTACTCCATGGATGGTTGCATCAACTTGAGTTGGGTGGCTAGACTTGTATATTTGGGTGTCATCAGCATACAATTGGTGCGACAGCGGGTGATAATCTATGACACTTGAGAGCGGCTGTGTATACAGAATGAAGAGAACAGGTCCAAGAACAGATCCCTGTGGAACACCACAACATACGTCAACTGGGCTGGAGTGTATTCCATTTGCAGATATAATTTGTGTCCTGCTGATTAAGTAGGACTTGAACCACTGTAAGGCTATATTCTGAATGCCAAATACATACTGGAGACGGTGAAGTAATATATCATGATCTATTGTGTCAAATGCTGCAGATAAATCCTAGAGAGTGAGGTCTGTAATCTTTCCACTATCCAAAGCAGAGGAAATGCCACTAAATTCTTTCAGAAGAGTAGTTTCCGTACTGTGGCAAGGGCGATATGGAGACTGTATATTGCTAAAAAGACTGTTTGTAATCAAATGAGATACAAGAACAACCTTTTCTAAGAATTTTGATATGAATGGGAGATTAGAAAGTGGGCGGTAGTTCTTTAAATCGTTATGGTCCAGTTTTGGTTTATTCAGCAGTGGCTTTACGATGGCAGTTTTGAAAAATGATGGGAATTCTCCTGATGAGAGAGAGATATTAATAACATCAGTTAGTGAAGGCAATATTGGGTCTAAGCACTCAAGCAGCAGTGATGTCGGAATTGGATCAAGTTCACAAGATTTTGGTGCACTTTTCATCACGATTGTCCGTACTAAATCAATAGAAACAGGTTCAAATGTTCCTAACGGTTGTCGCTGAAATTCTGCATCATAACTGTATAGTGACGAATCAATTGAAATTGTGCTGTCAAGCGAATCTCTAATGGTTTGTACTTTGTCATCGAAGAAATTTGCAAATTGGTCTGGTAGGTCTAGTGGAGAGAAGGTTGTTGGAAGTGGTGTACATGTGTTGTTTTGTTAGTTATCTCGAAGAGCTCTTTTCAGCTGGAACTCTCCGTGATCTTAGTACTGTAGTGGGATGATTTGGCTAAATGGACTATGTTTGTGACGTTCTTCTTAGCGGCTTCGTTGATTTGTTTATGAATAGTGAGTCTGGTGGAAAGCCAAAGCCTCTCTGCTTTTCGGCGATATCTTTTAGCAGTGCGAAGCTGGTCCCTAACACTGCTATACCATGGAGAACACCTTTTTATTGATACTCTGCATTCGGTGGTTGGTGCATGTTTTTCAAGCAATGAACGCAGGCAGTTATAAAGTTGTTCCGCTGTTGGATGTAAGAGAGCTGTTAGGTTTTCTTGGATGTCATGCATGCATTTGGTTCTATTTATCATACGGAGGTTTCTTTTAGTAACAAATAGAGGTGGAGGGTTAGGGACTGATACGTCGTGATGGCATACAATGTAGAGGTTATCCGATGCAAGTTCGTGGGATACAAGGGTGGATTGCAGAATATTATCATCAGGTTTATAAATAAACCAGTCTAAAATGTAACCAAGTTTATGGTAGGTTGGTTAACTGACTGTTTAAGATTGAAAACATGAATGGAATCTAGGAGTTTTGACATGTATGGTTTACCAGGACAGTCAAAGTGAAAGTTGAAATCTCCAAGAATAATTAGGTTGCCACCTATCAAAATTCACTACTCTAGAAGATTTGGAAACTGCTCCAAAAAGAGAGATCCAGTCAGCCTGTTTTTACTACTAGGAGGAGGAAGGTAGAGACAGAAAAAATGGACTGACCTTTGTTCCAGTGTGAGCGTTGTTTGGACTAGTTCAAACGATGTGAAGGTATAGAAATCGGCTAAGGAGTCTCACTCCAATAATCGAGGGCCATCTATTTGCTATCATTTGTATGATGCAAATGTATGAATTGAATAACAGTTGAATACAACAGCAGAGTTATTTGAGTTTATGTGTGAATTATTCATGTGTCAGCTGAGGGTAATGCATTATGGAGTTAAGTATGAACGTTGCGATCTAGCAAAACACATAATAGGAGCATCTATTGAACTGAATATGGCATGATAACTTTTGCTTGCTAACTAATGATGTAATTTCTGACATGTCACAGAGAACTTTAACTAATGGATACAGTAAATTCTGTATTAAATAGCAGGAGTGGGAACAAATGAAAACTAGATTAACAGGAAACTTGCACTTTTATATACAAGTGTGTGCCTTAATATAATGTTACATAGCATCCTCTGCTGATATATGACTTAATTAAGTCCAGCTATGCTTTATATTACTAACTGCATTTATCCAACACCCTCATGGGCTTTATGTAGTGGCAGTATTAATGAAATTTCTTAAACCCAGAGCTCAAATGACGATGTCTTAAACCATTCCGCCACCAGAGACCAATTTTTAGTGGTGCATGGGGAATCGTGATGCAGACGTGTAGCATGATATCCCACCCATGACTTCTGTATATTCAAATACTAAAAAAATATTTGACAAAGATAAATGTTTTATTCAATATATTTTATACAAAAAAAACAGTAGAGATAACAATATCTGAATACAAATACAATAAGAAATTTAGCAATGAAAAAGATTTAAAATAGGGACATAACTATTATATATTTTTCAATTCACTCCTTTTAATAATTATTACAAGACCGGTTAACATGTGAGAAAAAAAGCCTTAATCATTATGCAAATTGCTGGCACCAAAAATGCAATATTTTAGAATATAAATTGTAATTATGATTTTTTAAAAACCAGAATGGTGTTTACAAATCACAATATAAATCATACAATGGTCAGAGTTTGTCCAGGTGTGGAAGATGGGGTAGGGTTGGGGTTGGCAGAGGTATAAAAATATTTAAAGGCAGTACATGTTTCATAAACAGCCTCTTACATTCTTGAAATAGGAAATATCATAGTTAAAACATAAATAAAGCATGAATGAAATGGTAGCAAAATATGAAGAACACAGTAGGACTTTCCATTCATATAAATCACCGTTGTCAACCTGAAGGACAATCAGCCTGTTATAGGTGGCTGTGACAAAATGTTGTTTAAACAAATTTCATCGGTTAAAATTAAATTTCAGTTTCTTCCTTATTGAGTCAAAATGTTTGGTCATCTTTGATTTATCAAACGTTCATTTGCAAGCACCTTATTAATATAGCTTTCACTGCATTAATATGAAGACAGTTAAAGTCGATACATCAATTTTATGCAAAACATTGTAGACGTGCGAAAAACACATACACTCACAAGGAACATACCACATGAGTTTTAATCTGCACGCACATACTCTTTTATCAAGGGATATATTGAACGGCTATTTGCTAAGTTCAGTTGCAGAAATGAACACTTATATTGTATTTTTAGATCAAGGTGGCAACAGGTATCCCAGTACAAGAACAATACAACTTCATTTAGACCATGGTAATTTTCTCCAAGTAATATAGTTTATGTATAGGATGTCGGAATAAAAGGAAAATAGATCATTTCACTTCTAGCAATTCTAACATATATCACTGCACACACACAAAACACAAACACTTGTACACCACCTCTCTCTCCAACGAAGGGATTAATATCCAGTTAATCCCAATTTAAATAATAAGTATTTCTGTCACAACAAAGCTAATGACAAATAGTGGCAAACAAATCTCAACCAAGATTAAAGTCAGAGGACAGGAACTGGAAACAGTGGGCCGGTTCAAATATCTTGGTTCCATACTCACCGAATAGGGATCAAGAGAAAGCAATTTTGTCACGAGTAGCACAAACAACGGCAACTATGTCAAAGCTAAACCCCATCTGGAGAGACAAGAACATCTGTCTGAAACTAAAATCAGACTATGGAGAGCACTAGTAATCTGAATCTTTTTGTATTCGTGTGATGTCTAGACCCTAGTGGCACAATTATAGCGAATAATCCAGGCACTTTAAATGAGATGTTACAGAACCATAATTGGCGTCTCTTACATGAACAACATCACAAATGAAGAAGTGCGTAACACCATCAGGCACAAAGTACGCCAGTATGAAGACCTCCTCACCACTGTCAAAAAGAGACAGCTGAAATGGTTTGGCCATGTCACTAGAGCCAACAGTCCATGCACAACAGTCCTGCAGGGCAGCGTCCAGGGTGGCAGAAGGAGAGGTAGACCGAAAAAGTGGACTGACAGCAACACATAATGGACCAGGAAAGTTTTTGCGGAGGCACAGGCAATTGACACTTAATCGAGACAAGTGGAGCGACCTGGTCAGATGTTCATCATCACATTACTTCATCGACTACAGTAGGTCAAGATACTGATAATGATGACATAACTATGCTCATATTCATTTATCTTAAACTGCTTAAAAGGGATTGGACAAATAAAGCATTTAAAAATAATAACCCATACTTTGAAGCACTTGACATCTCTAACTTATCTCAAAAAAGTTTCAAGAGTGCTAAAGAAAAAGGGATTTGCACATAGTTTGAAAACATCACCAAATACAATGCTGCTTATTCCCGATTTCACGTCATAAAAGAAACAAGATAATATAATGTACTTGCCTGAATTCACCATGGTCACAATTACCAATTGTTGTTGAACCCTATAACAGAAAGGTTTTAATTAAATTCTTTGTAACCATTATGAACCATTTTAACTTTCCAAACATTGCAAGTGTTAGCTGGAGTATGAAGATTAGTGTACCACAGCTTACACGAGGAATTAGAGAGAAAATGATAGTGTTGTGACAGCTGAGTTGCATTCAAAATCGACCGCTCCTGTGGCTTAGTGGTTAGAACGTCCGCTCTGGATGCAGGTTGAAAACCCGGCCAAAGACTTACCAAAACGTACTAGCAGTTGCATCGCTTGGCGCTGGTCGACATGAAGTCAAGATAATGTGACATGGTGGGACATATATCTACATGTCTGCGGCATAATGCACAGTGCTTGTCATCACTATAAACTGCCACACTGCAGACATCGCTGAAATATTTTTAAAGCTACGTTACAAATCTAAATTACACTCACACACACATGCACAATTATGTATTCCGTCCCAAAATATAATATCATAATTGCATTAAAGACAGCACATGATATTTAAGATAGTATTGAACATTTTTTTATATATTCATAACATCGTGAACAACACAAGTATGCACTACCAATCTGCATGAAATGATTGTGTCTGGAAAACTCGATCTCCAAAAGTGGACGACTAGTACTCTCAAAGCAAGGTTTGTCATAATGTAAGCAATATTCTGGATTTCTGAAAAGTTTGAAAGCGATATTAATGCCTTCAATAAGGTAAAGGTTTAGCAGGACAGCTCATCCACTTCGGACAAGACGATGTTTCTACTTTACTCGTTAACAATATCCATATATCTACTAAAATAATAGATACCCTAAATATATTATATCATAGAAGGGTATAATACTGATAATACATGCAATTTAAAATAAGTAATAAAACAAATACACATGGATTTTTATTTTCACCACCATTCCTTTTGTCCTTTCATTTTAGTGTACTCTCAGATAAAAATTAAACACCACTTTGATAACCGATTCTTCATCAGATGTTAAGAAAGCAAAAACCAATTCTAAGGTCAACATCCTTTATATAAATATCTAAAACAACTCCTGTGCCAAAACAAGGTTCGAATAACCGTTTCAAAATCACTAACGTGAACATGCTAAGTACTTTGATAGCCAACAATCAGGAATTGAGTCACCTAGATTTACGGTGGAGGGTGGACCGATGTCCCGATCTCAGTTTGTCAACACTATTTCCATGTTCCAAAACCGCAATAACTTGAGGTGTTCAAACCCGCAACCTCCCGCTTCAGAGGCGTACTTACTAACCACTTGGCCACCTCCTGGAGGAAGCATTGGGCGGTTATTTTTTTTAATCTTTCTGAAAAATTTTGGTCTGGGCTATGTTTGAATAGATAAAACTGTTTTGAACACAGAGGGACTTTTTTCTTAACAATCTTATCTGCCATATTTATTAAATTATGGCAATAGAGAATTAGATAATCCTTATGAGTCAGATTGAAGAGAAACTTATGATCAAGTTGAACTATATATATATATATATATATATATATATATATTGTAACTTTGACATATGTAGAAAATATTAATGAAGAACCAAGTATGTCTGTCTGTATTTATAGTGACTTAGGAGGACAGAAAAGATCATGACGTATCATTGTAGATCCAAGGAAGTGAACTTTGTGTAACTTACTGACTTTGTATTAGCCTGCCAATGTGATTTGCTACTAATGAAAAATTATATTAACCTTTATTTGCAGAAAGGTCCGAGTAAAAAAAAATATATAGAAATTGCTAAAATTCACGTTCACAGGATGCTCGAAATGTTTAATAAATGCAATTTGGGAAAGCGATGAAAAAATGTGCAGGTTGACATGCAATATATTGCTTTGCACTTAACTTACAATAGAATTAGATATCTCGACAGCGTTTACATCTCTAGTACAGTATTTGGTTTAGATGCTGAAGGCGATCGATATTATTGTCTTTTACCTCAAAGCAATTTATTTATTTCAAGCAAATTTCAGCCGCCTTCTACTTGTACTGTAGTATAGTATTTTATGGAGCTTGTAAATCATGCAAATGAAAGAGCTGTTTATCAATACCTCAACATAAAGATTTTATCTGAATACGTTTGAGCCTGCCAAGGAAACAATTGCCCAATTTATATTAATCTGATTTTTTATTGATTGTTCATGTAACTTGTTATCGTGGACTTTGTCACACATTCATGTATTAAAGTTGTCGTCTCATGTGTTTTGAGTTTGATAAAATGAGTGTTTACTTAGCAGTAAATAGATATGATAGGCATTAAAATATGTACAAATGTTGTCTATGAAATAGATCTAGATTGTATTCATTATATAAATGTCTTTCATTTTCAAAATTGTTTCCAGTTTTCATAAAATGGTTGTTACATTGAAAACGGACGAAAATTTAAAATAATTATCTCTGTATTTGGTTTGCAAATAAAATGATAATGTGATTCACGCAACCTTGAACATATTGTTTCTTCACCAAGATCTACTAAGTAATTTAATAGAGAGCACATGGATAATTATGAGCATATTAGGATGTTGTAACTTAGCATGAAATTTGATCGAAATTGTAGAACCCGCGTCATAACTTTCAGGGTCGAGATTCTTTCGTATTACACTACCGCTGACTACATTAAATATTCTGACAATGTAACAAATGAAGTAAATAAGAACAATTTATATATTCATTGTGAAGTCGATGAATGTTTTTTTTTTGTTTGTTTATGATGATTTAACGCCATTTTTCAGCACAATATACGCTATACATGGCGGCCAGTACTAATGGTGGAGGAAGAACCCGGACAACACCCGAAAAAAAACACCGACTGACGAGAGCTACTGGTAAGCTTTCTCACATAATTACATTTGCCGAATCTTAAACTCGAACACACGCATACAGAGGTGAGATGGCAGTGGTCTGTAACGGACAGCGCTTTAGACCACTCGGCCACTCGGGGCCCCTTGATGAATGTACTGGCACCAGTTTTTACTTTTATATGATATGGGACTCAATACAGAAATGAAAGTAAATAAGAAAAGAAAAAAAAACACCCAGATGACACATTATTATAATGTATTTTGCTCCATTACGTCCTCTTCATCCCACCATTGTTATGTCAATGTTTGTTGTTACTATCATCTAATCTTTTAGTTTTTTTAAAAATAATCCTGGGTTCTAAATACTTAATAATTATTTTTGCTCTGACTTATAGAAGTAAATATTATCTATATCAACTATATTAGTTGACAAAAGATTTGTAAGGTAACCGAAAAAGATAAAGATATAGTCTAGAAATACCCACCCACCTCCAAATTAAACATAAAAGCAAGCGTTGAATACAAGTACAGCATTTTAATATTGAAACAAGGAAATAAGCCAATCTTGAGTTGTCGTAAATTTCAAATATACTACTTATTGTGCATTGATTGGAAAACCATGCAGAACAGGAATTTATAAGCACTCACGTACGCATGGGAACATACCCGCAGGAGGATCCAGGTGGCCGTGTGATCTATGGCAGTTGCCTTTGCAGATCACTGACATCTCGCGTCTGTTTGCGTTGGTTCGAGTCTCAGGCTCGGTCATCATAGGTATATGAGAAGGCATCTAGTGGGTTGGTGGTTCTTCCTAGAATTTGCACCTATCGGCCGCCATGTAACATGTGATGAAAAATGGCCCACGACCTTTTTGACTTAAGGATAAAACTATATTTGACCTGTTAAATATTAAAAGATCGGCATACTTACGGATAAAACTATCTTTCACCCGTTAATCAGTCGAGTAATTTGTCGTTTAATTTATAATACATCAACTATGGATGACCATGGTGCATGGTACAGACAATACTTTCAGTACCAATCAAGTTGAAAAATAAAAGTTACTATAAAAAATAAAATTAATAAATAAATTCAGAATTCAGCAATTGAACAAGTGAGCAAGTGAAATGCAAAATAAGTGTTCCAAAAGACCGTCAGCGCAACATTTTTCTATCTAAAGGCATTCACATACCTCTCTCTCTCTCTCTCTCTCTCTCTCTCTCTCTCTCTCTCTCTCTCTCTCTCTCTCTCTCTCTCCTCTTAAGGATACTTTTATATATCTAACAGAGCTCTCCTATAAGATATAGAGAGA
Source organism: Unio pictorum (assembly GCA_030141615.1). Taxonomy (NCBI): domain Eukaryota; kingdom Metazoa; phylum Mollusca; class Bivalvia; order Unionida; family Unionidae; genus Unio; species Unio pictorum. The sequence continues at coordinate 2,049,694 of JARLTB010000224.1, forward strand.
CATAGTAGAAAAACGCAATTCCCTCGAAACAGCTACAACAGATAAAACATTATGGCCTTCATTTAATGCGCAACATGTCTCGTGCTGCTATTGCCCGTGCTTATCAAAGTTTTGCATACACATCTGATTTTTGCTGTTGTCGCTGCCAGTATCAAGATTGGATTTGTTAGCGACTGTATCACAGCGTTGTTTAGCAGATCGCATTATTTCACTGATGGAATGGAAATTGTAGCACATGTGATCATGTTTGCTATTGGCACGACAATGCTCAGACGCTAAAGATTTAGTTTGGATTATAGAAGATCCGTTGACATGTGTATGATGTTTCACAATGATCGTTTCCTCACAGAAACATACAATATAATACTCCCGCCTTCCTAAAACAAACAACAGGACTATGCCCAACAAATGCAATTTCAGAATGGCAGGGATTTTACGTTTTGGGTGGAAAAAGACAAAGACATACACAAACATACACAAATAGACAAACTATAAACACAAGTTGCATATTTTGCATTTATACACATTCGTGTGGCCCAGAAAATGTTGTTTTGTGGTCCTGGTATTTATTGCCTGGTATGATGCCCCTGTCTTCCAAGTAGCATCACTGCTGCATAGGAACGTCTTTCTTGAAGGGAAAGAGAACTCTTTTGTGTAAATCTTATACTCTACTTCTCATTCTTGTAGTTGCTGTTGCTGCTTCTGCCATCTAAGAAGGTGAGACATGTTAGATGCTCTTTGCTGTTTTTACTGTTTTGTTTCCTCACCTCTGCATTATTCTCTTTTTCTGATGATTTTAACATTTCTTATATAAAAATTCTTATATAAAATACGATAACAATTCCAGAACCAGAGCGAAGGTCGAATAACCATTGCAAAATCACTAACGTCAACATGGTAAATACTTTAAAAACTAACCAATCAGAAGTTTAGTCACCTGGATTTACGGGTGAAGTTGGACCGATGACCTGAGCTGAGTTTGTCAACAATATTTCCTACCAGTTCCAAGGCAGCAATATCATGCATGATAAAACTAAATTACCTTTTCTTCTAGTGCAAACCCACAATGAACAAAATAAAATATTAATTATGTTACCTACAAAATGATTCTTATAAGATATCATAAACAAACTACCACACATAATATAGATGTACATAACACACCATGGAATATGTCCTGGTGAAAACATTTAGGTTCTTCCTTGACCTGTTTAAAATAACTGTTGGCGTGAAATCTTCTTCTTCTTCTTCTTCTTCTTCTTCTTCTCCGCCATATCTCTGCACAATTTCTATTGCACATCATCGACGTAGACTCTTGAATGTGTTGACAACAAACGCCATTCTTCTCTCTCCTGTGCAGTCCTCATTATAGCATGCTTCTCCACGTCGTATCTAGCCAGTGCTGATTTCATCCATGTCGTTCTCGGACGCCCTACTTTCGCCTTTCCTTCGTCTCTACGTGCAGTACAATATTCGCTATCCTGTTCTTATCCATCCTTATCACGTGTCCTAGCCATTGATGTTGTCTCTCGTGCACTTTTTGCAGAATTGTCTCTTTCTGAATAAGAGCCTTTCTGATGTCTTTGTTTCTCATCCTGTCCATAATGTGAACTCCTAGAGTCTTTCTAAGCGCGGACATCTCAAACACAAGTAGTTTCCTCTCCTGAGCGCTTCTAAGTGTCCAAGCTTCGCACCCGTACAGGGCAATTGGGACTATAAGAGCTCGGTATAGCCTCATTTTCGTCTCTCTCTTGACATACTTGTTTTTCCAGATGTTGTCCAACTCGCTCATCACTTTCAAGGCTGTGGCTGTACGTATTTCGATGTAATTCGCGTTTCTGCAATCTTCAGTTAAGGTAGTCCCAATGTATTTAAAACTGGCGTGGAATACTGCTTGGTATATGTATCGATTCTAACAACCAAATACAACACCAATAAATCGTGATATACGTATGTTACGGACATAACCTTGCGTATCAAGCACCAAACTATTATAAGCACTTGATCACGAGGGAGCAAGATTTATGGCTCTTTCAAAAAACAGACTTGTTTGATGGTATTTGAACCCGTTTCCCTTTGGTTTTACATTTAGGTTATAAGCATAATTTGATAATTACTTTATTACAAAACAGGTCATGTCAGTACCGTATAATACATTATCCAAAAGAATATAAAACCATGCCATCAAACGAAAGACACTGCCGTTGAAATAATGTAATATATGATATCAATATAATGATTGCTGTTACGACGTAGAGGTTTAAACTTGGTGACAAGAAAGAGCGATAATTAACAAATTTTGATTAATTGAAAATACAACTGTATCCCACTAAATTACAAAAAGAACGAAAGAACAATATGTTAGTGACTATTGAATTCCTCAGAAACTAGGTCAGTCTGACCATTAAAAAGCAAACACGTCCTCAGGAACTAGGTCAGTCTGACCATTAAAAAGGAAACATGTCCTTAGGAACTAGGTCAGTCTGACCATTAAAAAGCAAACACGTCCTCAGCAACTATGTCAGTCTGACAATTAAAAAGGAAACATGTTCATCGGAACTATATCAGTCTGACCATTAAAAAGGAAACATGTCCTCAGGAACTAGGTCAATCTGGCCATTAAAAGCAAACATGTCCTCGTTGGAAAACATGATATTTGACTTGAACTGTTCCTGAGCATCAACCTTGGAATTTATGACAGTATAAGACATTCATTGGACATGTCATTAAAATGTCATTAACTAAATACTACGACTACTACTACCACTAATAATATTACTACTACTACTACTGCTACTACTACTACTAATAATAATATATAATAATACATTTAATAATATATATATATATATATATATATATATATATATATATATAATACTAATAATACATATAATAATTGTAATCATACATGTAATAATAATAATAATAATAATAATAATAATAATAATAAAAATAATAATGATGATTTTGTATAACGCCTAATCTTTAGGAGCTCTAAGTACTTTACAACATATATAATGATATGACTACAAGATAAAAAAAAAAACATAAAAATTTGAAATAACTTCTGAAGATATTTAAGGTAGGAAACATTATTAGATCTTTAAGTTTGTTCTTGCAGTCGAAAATCGTGTGTTTTTAGAGCACTCTTGAAGGGACCACTGTTTCTTTTTGTCTACTTTCAATGGGCAATTCGTTCCACATTGCTGAGCCCTTGTATGCAAAGGAACGTTGACTATATTACTTTGTTTTCATAGTGGGGATAAGGAATATACAAGTGTCAGAAAAGGAGCATACCTATCTTGCTGATGTGTACCAATTGGTGAGGCCACATATTTATGCTCGACTGGAGTCGGTCAGTGAATTGTAGCACTGAGAACAAATGTTGTGTTTGATTCTGGATCGAATGGATAGCCAGTGTAGGGTCCAGAGCAGTGGGGAGGTGAGCACTGATTGTGGTACTCTATGGATGATCCGAGCAGCTGTGTCTTGATAATAACCCATACTAGATACGTATATATCAAGTGGGTTTATTTCTAAACACTGAGTCTCAAATACAGTATTGAGACTAGACCTAACGACACTTCGGCAAGATAGCGAAAGTTTAAGTCGTGTTAATAAAAATGTAGGTTGCCGCTGAAAAATCGTCAAGTGTCAGTCCAGTTCGTAAGCTTTTGAACAGTCCAATTAAAATTGCCTGTCTAGTGTTGAAACAGTTATAAATCTGCCATTTCGTGTGCCGAGTTTAGTCAAAAGAAGATAAATATTTGCAGTGTAACATTTTTGCGCCTAAGAACCGTTACTATTTTCGTCATGCCGGGAGGGCATATTCCGGTTTGGATTCCATGTATGACCCACTTAATTCAAAATTCAATTTCACGCGAAACGCTTCAGCTACAGTTTCAAAAAGTCGTATAACATGGTAACATATTTGGTTTTCTAGAATGCATATATATTCATTTTATTTGCCTGAATAAGAGGATAAAAATGAATCAAAATACTTCAAAGTGCGTTAAAACGAGTGCTAAAATTAAAATAATACCAGATACGCAAGATTTGAAGTTTTTACTTAACATGAACACGAATATTTTCATACAAGACGTTATCATTTTTATAAACGGTATGGTGAAGAAAGATACCTGTTCTGATCTCCGGGACTAACGTTTATTTTCAAAAGCATAATAGAGTTATCCCACCTGTTCTTGCGCATAGCTACCGCCAGATGTTGACGCAGGAATGTTTCCTCACACAACAAGACAGAACATGAAAGGAAGATTATATTTTACAGATATGTGGGGACGTTCATACTTGACACGAACGCAATAACACTAAATATAGATATACTTATATAACTAATAATATTGCCATTGAATGCATTTAATGTATACAGTGCTCTATCGTGAGATAAACTTAGACGTAAATTTGTAATATGAAAGATAAAACATTATGCAGGTATATTTCAAACTGAAATCAATCCTTCTTCCACATTGTGTAATAATAGACTTCGTCCATATACAAACGTTCGTAATCACTCAATATTATTGTCTTATTCTTTACACAGTCGAGATAATAAGTCTGAACCCGCATTCCTGTAGCATCATGTCTTCTAAACGCAACGGTAAGTGAAACGAGTTTTTCATAATGAAATCATAGAGACAATCAGTTTTGTTAGTTAGTTTCTATGTTAGTATTTGCATTATGATTACAAACATGGACAATGTCATATCATTATATAGGAAGTATTGTACAGTTTGGTTATATCTGTTGCGAGGGGCAAACAATGAGAGTACAGTTGGTGAATACATTACCAAAGTAAAAAGATCTGATTGTCTGAGATTTTTTGACATATTAGTCGTAATTAGTTCCTATTATATATCTATAACATACACACACACGCGCGCAAACGCACACACACACTCGTACGCGTTGGGGTGCATTAGTTTTAACTAGCTATGATATGATATAGGTCACCGCCCCCTATATCTCAGGATTATACTGTTTTTACCCTGATCATCACACGCTAATATATGCGCTGTGGAAAAGTAAAATCTAAGTATAACGATAGTGTCAAATACTTTGTGTAGTAAAATCGGCTAGCATAAAGGTATGTAGCTGCAATTAGTTTGTTAAATGATATACATTTATTAGGTATTTGGATATACCATTACTGAACCCTTTAGTCATGTATCAATACAAATTAGTCAAATCAAAATATTGTGGCTTTCAATATATCTCTGCATTACACAATACTAACGTCCAAGGAGTATTACTGAACACCACTTCAGTGTATATAATTTACATTGCAACAATATTAGTTTTTAATAATGACTGTGACAAAGTTAGGTGGATAATTTTTTAGATTCATTGTAGCAGAGATTGTGTTGAAATATACGAGCATATAAACAAGTTAGAGGGGATAAACATTCAAAACTGAAATTCGGCAAACGTTTTATATAATTTGCTATATGTATGTAGTTCATTTTCTAAAAATATTTACCTTCCATTCTTACTCGTTACGAAGACAATTTATAGAAAACCGATCATATCTCCCGATCTGTCTTGAATACATTAACGCACTTCCCTACCCCTCACAAATAGCGGAAGTGACGTAATTTGAGACACTGTACATACCGGCAAAGTTAATAATGCACAATGGAGAATTCGCCTCATAGAGAACTGACCCTGGGTGACTAATTGTGAGATGTTACCACATGGTTGTTAAAGCTTTATTTATTGTTGTCTTTCTTTAACTTAATAATGTATTAAATCTAGAAAATTTTTAACTTTTCAGCTTTTCCATTTGATCAACACCGCTTCTGTACTTACGAAAAAGAAGAGGTATATGTTACTTGTTCTCTGCTCTTCAAACCATTCGATACATTTTAATTGCGAAAAATAGAGCGGGTGTAAGCATGATGTGACGTCTGTAGTTTTATATATGAAAAGGCTCCAACCTAATAATGAATGATAGTAGTAATATGGGACACTCTAGCGTCAATGGGAAATCCAGTCAAAAAGGTCGTGGGACACTCTGGCGTCAAGATTTCTAGCGTCAATGGAAATCCCAGTCAGAAAGGTCGTGGGACACTTTTGTGTGAAGGGGGGATTGGGCTAATATAGCGTCAATGGGGAATTTAACAAGGTGTGTCTCTCTATTGTCAAGGGGAATTTAACATTCGTAATATTATTTGGGCCTCTCCGGCGACAAGGGAAAGTTAGGCAAAGAAAGCAAATATATTTTCGAGGTATATGAGTGGCCATGAAAAGAGCCTTTGGGTTCTTCTTCTTTTATTTTCTGAAGTGGTTCCTCCACTTTTTGATTTCATCAATGATTCCTTTCGTCTTCTTCTTCTTTTAGTCCTCGGGAATCCAGTCAGGATGTCCCATAACTCTAAACGTTTCCTGAACTTTAATCCATCTCTGAAATAGTTTATCAAAGTCCTCTTCTTTTTGTTGTCTTGTTCCTTTCTCTCCTTTGTCCATTTATCTGTTATCTTCTTCACTTCTTCTGTTAGCTCATTTCGCATTAGTTCTTTGACATTCTTGAGCATGTCCAGACCCTATTGGACATGGGGCCACTCTGTCAAATGAAAGATATTATCCATAAAACACTTTACGTTTAGGAAAATATCTATGATTTCCTTCAATGTCCCCACTCTGACATAGGACGGGTTAATACAGCCTAGTAAAGTTTCGGCTTCTTTATCTAACATTCCTTCTAAGAGCTCCCTGGCTATTTGCAGTCTGTTTGCAAAGTCCAGGTTGTTTGGAAACTTCCATTCATTATGTAGTCTTTCCACTTCATATTCCCCATCTAATATAAAGAAATAGCTGTCTTAAATTGTTGAACAATGTTGACACTGCCACCATCTTATATGGTTATTCTGTGGAATGGGTGAAAAATAGTTTTCACTTATCGTGATGTTTAGAGGTATTTGTCGTGGAAAAGAAGGAAAATATCTCGGAAAGCCAGTCTATGGATGTCGTCAGCCTTGAAAATAGCAATATTGTGTAAGTCACCTGTGGAATTAAGTCAGATTCTATGAAGTTGTTGAATTGTCCTATCTTCTAACATACCAATGTTTCTAGTACAAAATGTATGTCCCTAACAAATTTAATTCTAAATTGTCTAAGAGACATATGTAGTTTGGTCTATGTTAGGTTAAATGGAATGTACATTTTGAGCGGAAGTGGTCAAAATTGATCAAGTCAGATCTTTTAAAATAGCTTGTTCAAATAGAGTTAATCGTACCAAATGATAACTCAGTAAAATAAATTGCAATATGGCAAGCCCTTAAAAGGGCTTTGAAGCAGCTCCGGTGAAGCTCCCTCGTCTATCCTCTATTTGAGCTATATGCGACACTCTTTGTTCTTATTCCCTAATAGCTCTAGGGAAGTAGATCCCATGCCGGGTAGCTAGGTGTTGCGCTGCATCAAATAGGTGGGTGAGTGGTCGCTCAAAGATTTCGTAGTAATGCTGCGTAAGTATGGTTATGGAGAAATTCCATTGTGCAGCTCTTGGATGTGAAGTTTGCAGAGAACGGAAGTCTACGTAGGTGATGATGTTGATGAAATGCCCAGGCTTCTTCTTATCCTTTACTAGTTAGTTACGTCCCGATGTCGTAGATGGATGTCATTTACTCCCTGGTACGCCCTAGCCATACGTATTTCAAATTCAGTCCAATTATACTAATAGACGGCAATATATCAATGTTGTGTAAGTCTTCATCACCCCCTTTTTGCTTTTCCCCTTCTTTGGTGGGGGAGGTGATGGTTGTGGTGTTGGTTCAGGCTCATAAATTAACGGCGACGTGACCACATCCACTTTATTTGCCGTGAACAAATCCTGAATCTGTTGTGATAGCGTTGCTATCTGTTCTTGAAGAATCGTTACTGCATCCCCTTGTACAGTGGCATCCTTTTCAGGTGTCGTAGGGGCAGGTTCCTCAATGACTCTTGGTTGTGGGGGTGGGGTGCTGTGGGTGCTGAAAAGGGCTGTTTTCTGTGTGCACGAGGAATGATTGCAATATTTTTTCGTCTAAAATTGCGTCCATGTCTGGCAAGAGGATAGGGTCTGTTTCGTCGGAAAGAGAAGGAGAACTATATTGTATTGACACGACAGTCGATATAACCTCTGTCTGGTTCCTGCGTTTTTTGCTGCTGATGCTGATGCTGGTGATCTCAATAGTGCCTTTAAAGTCTAGTGATTAATTTAAGTGCTTCGGCCATCAAGGGTCTTTTAGCACTATTTTATCCAGCAAGGGCTGGTTATTTAATTTTTCCTGATGGTGGGAATGGTGCCGCCTCCCTCAGGCGTTTATTTGTTCAGAGAATACTATTTGATTAGGCTGTCATATCGGAGTCGCTATTTAGCAGCCATCGATGTAAATGGAAGGCCGAGATGAGTGGGAATGGATCCAGTACACACTCTAGTTCATTCGATACCGCTGTGTAAGATAATGGACGTGCCCTGCACGTGAAATTGTTGGTGGTGTCCGGTCGTGGAAAAGGTGGAAAGGTGGCTCGGCAAGGCTGGAGCGTATTTCGGTCAGTGCTGAGTTCTTTTCCATGGTATCTTGATCTAAATTTTCCCTATTAATTTTGATAGACTCTGTGCTGTTCGGAATCTAAAGTGTATACAACTTCGTATGACAGCCTATTTTGCGGTTTTTGGTTCCGCTCCCTTGATGGATCGAGGTTCGATACAACCGTATATGTCTTAACTTCACTGGTTATGGTTTGCCTAATTGTATGGTTTTGGTGCAGCATTGTGCTGCTGTACCTGTTGACCTTGGGGTTTTGGTCACCTTATATTTGCTATTTGGGGCCCTAGGTCTTATACCTTGTTATTTAAGTGCAGCCTTGTGCTGCTGGGTCTGATAGTCCTGAGTTTTTGATTACCTCATAGCTTGTAGTTTTGGGATTTTCTATTGCTTTTTATATAGGATTTGTGTTGCGACCTTGTGTCGCGGGGCCTGATAGTCTTTGGGCTTTTAGACTATCTTATGCTTTCTATTTTGGGGCCTTAACAGGGTAGGAAAAAGTTTGTGTGTACTGGTCTCAGTACACTGATGTGGAATTTTACTCTTAGGATTCTTACTTTCAATTGGTTTGATATTGGTTTACCTGTAAATGCTGTCAACGAGGTTGTATATAGAGAAATGTTAGAGAAAGTCATAGAAGAGGTTGTTAGGGGTAGACTCATTTATTTCATGTCGTTTACGCCTATGCTGATGGTATCTATTTCCACATTTATTTGAGTTATTGATGTACTACCTTTGATATTCAATATTTATGACGGTAACTGATGTTATTATTCCCTAAGGTATTTCGATTAATGTTGATGTGTAATTTAGTAATATAATTCCTTATTGATGTTATATGTATATTCGCAAGCAGCACATTACTCGGGGTAAGTAAGTTATAATGTTTCCCAATTATCGTTAAGTGAGTTGTTCACCTCTTAATTTTTGGTTTGGTTGCACAGGTCAAGAACTTGAGATGTTTTTTGTGTGAATATATTGTTTGGCTTTTTGATTACCACTTGCCCAGCGTAGTGTATGTGGGTCCTGGTCAAAATGGAGACTACCCCTGCTTTATATGGTTGAAGCGCGGACGCGATGGAAAACACCCCTCTACAGTTTAGTGTTGGAAACATTAGGATAGTTTGATGTGAGGGATATAAAGAAGTCAAAGAACATCTATACTAAAAAAAATTTAAAACAAACGACAGACGCATTTGTTTCAATTAACAAACAACTAACAAAACATTTTGTTTCAAGTAACATTTTTTAAAATAACAAACATTTTTCAATAACACAAAGACATTATTTTTGACATGGTTGACATCGTTGGGAATTAAATTGAGATTTCCACTGTTGAAAGTCATTTAGCCATTGATGTACACTACGTTTCCTACATAAGGCAACATATAATCATAATGGTCACAAAACCATCGATCTATTTTGTCATCGTTTCGAGACGAGTGACGATCAAAATAAGTCACCAAATATTCTAAAGAATGTACAAGACTGCGATGTTGCAAAACATAGACACAATATTGATCACACACCATAGAACTGTGCCTTGTAATTTAACATTATTGAATCATGTCTTCTGGGCATTTCTTCTCCTAATGTCAATGATATCGTCTTCTAAAGGGGGAAATTCATACGAATCAAAATACTCCCCACATCCCTCTTGAGGAAAGTAGTAAGCTACCTAGTGGGTTCCTGGAAGATGACTATCGTCTGATTGGATGACATAAACTTGATTCTTTAGGGGTTTGCGATAAGGTAGTTCATCTTTAGCACACACGATGTAATTCCAAGAAGCAGTGTACGAACTGCGGTTCAAAAGGTAATAAAGTTCCCAGGTATCTATATTTGTGGTCTTTTATTTGTGATCTTGTTTTTTCCTTCTCGCAGGTGATAATAAGTAATCAATTCAGTCCAGGCTTTTTTCTTAACAAGGTCAGTCAAGTAACTGTTTGTTCCTTCGTCTCCTTACTTTGTGCCAAGAGCACATCGATGCGATCAATCTCTCGAGCAAACAGTGGAGGAGAGGAATGATCACGCAAGCCTTTATACCACTGATGTAGCACGGATTCATCTGAGATGAGACTAATCGTTCAATGATTCATCTTGACTCATCATCATACATTTATCGTGTTGAATTTGACTGGGATATCGCTTTGACATTCATAATACTCTTTCTTGATCAGGTCCCTTATTGTATCCTCCAAGAAATTGGTAAAACAGGTCACCAGCTGGACTGCATTATCACTACTTCTTCTTTTTTGTCTTGTGGGTCTGTTTTCCCTGTAACATCCATTCCATTTCCATCGATTCTCCACTGTTCAAAGAAGTACAAGGGTCTTCCATAGTCTTGAATGACTTCTCTCAAACTGTCGATATCTGCCAAGTATTGTGCACGTTTTAATTCCAGAAAATGTTACATTTAATAAATAATTGGAGCCGAAATCAAAATCAGAATACATCAAAGCAAATAATTTTGCCTCTGATGATATGACCAGAGTGAGTCATTTATCAAGCAGCAAGATTATTATTTTTAATACAACAGAGAGAGAGAGAGAGAGAGAGAGAGAGAGAGAGAGAGTGTGTGTGTGTGTGTGTCGTTTCACATATAACTTAGAAAAGAGTATTTTTTTCAAAGATGGAGGTCGTGTATCATAGAGTAAAATCCCGGTAAATTATTTGATTCCATTCTATCGGAATTCTCGATCACATTTGGATAAGCACAAGATGGAAACTTTGGAAATTGCTATCAGTATGCCATATCCCATAAAGTTCCTTTTGTGAGTTAAACGTCCACTCAGGAATCTTCTTGAAGAAAAGCATTTCAGACTAATACAAACCCTTAAAATTCCAATCTAGCACAATTTGTATAAATCAAGTTTCGGATAAAAATGATCAAACATCCTATTTCTTTATGTGTGTACCTTTTATAAGAAGAAATGACACTTTGTTTCTGATTGACATGAATTGCAAAAAGCATCTGAATAAAGACAGACTTATTCCAGACACAAACTTTTATTATGTCATTTTTATTGTCGAACATTAAAAGCAATCCATTTGTTTGACATAATGTAACTCTAGTCTTATTGCATTATGGAGAATTATGAACCATTCATGTCGAAGGGTTCTATATCACTCTTGGGTGATTCGGTCAATTCCATCCCTATTAAACTTTTAAGGGACACGGATGCTTCCCACGGTACTTTGCTTTCTTCTGAGACGTTTACGTCTAATGGGAGAGTTTTAATTCAGTGTGTAGATTACGGTTTGTTAATGTTCATCTTCATTGTGTACATTTGTCATCAGACTTATTCTCGGGAAATGTGACAGTCGAAAATGTGTTTGCTTTACCCAATGAAGGCCTAATTTAATACTAGACAAGGACCTAGCATAAGACACGTTTGTAGTTAATTCACTTGCAACTGACAAACATTGTTTGGATATAAAACGTTGAGCTTATTGAAAAAGAATTTTCAAATTTATTCATAGCGTGTGCAGTTACCAGAGTTATGGCAATGAATGCTCTTGATAATGATGTTGATTAGGAAATTATTCCTTTCGCTGATACATTTTTTTGGTAGGGGTTTTAATGAGGTCACTTACATTCATTGTTTTAATCAATATAATTGTATACTTTACAGTGTTCCGCTTTTAACTACTCATTCTCTTTATTCTAATCAGCGTGACAAACGACAATCACTTGTCGCCGAAGAGGGAAAAGATCCTGAGATATGTAATAATGGCAAATAGCCATTAGTGAAATTGAAGCCACAGAAGTACCCTTTTGTTATTTCATGCTTACCAGTTCTGACAAGTATAATCTTTCTTTTCACGTACCAACATGTGTTTAGTACCTGTGAAATAATTACACGATGTATATTAAAGTTGATAGACAAAATGCAATACAAGCACCGGCCAATGCACTGGATTCTCATTGACTTGTTCAGCAGTAAGGCGACCTACAGTTCCTCTTATGCTCTACAAAATGATAAATAAAGACACGACAGAAGTATTTTAGATTTGTATTTATAGCTTCAGCAGCATTCATGTCAATACACGAAATGCATTGCATGGCCGCCTGTATAAATGGTGGAGGAAGAAACAGAGGACAGCTCCATGGAGAGTAACAGACCGACAGGATGCTACTGGCAAATTTTCGCACACACACACACACACACACACACACACACACACACACACACACATACACACATATTGGCAGAACCCAATACATGAACGGGTGATTGATGTGAGATAATAATATTCAGTAGAGGCGAGCATTATAGACCACCCAGACAATCGCGGCTCCACGTTAAAGAACAAATAGTAGAACGGGAAGAAAAAACGATCTCTGGAGTAATGTGACAATAATTTTAGAACAGTTATATAAAGATCGCTACAATTAAATTACAACACATGATTAATAAATTTAAACTCTCATGTGAAATATTGCAAAGGAATTCATGGTTTAAATAGATCGCGGCTAATACCTATGTTTCAGTCAAAAAACATGAAGGGTCTAACACAACCGAAAAGTGTAAATGAAAAAAGTAATTCATCCATAAAAGGAAATAACGATTTGCTATTTTTGATTGGAATGATGACACCTTTGGACATCAATAATGTTAAAGGAGCCATCACGAACACAAAGCAGTATTTTGACTGAGAAATTATCTGTAACATTTCTGTGCAAGGCAGAATTAGAGAAATAGAGACTTTTGAAAAGGATTAGCTAAGATTTTCTTGATTCGGAATTAATCGTTTTCAATGTCTGCAGATCTACTACAATTCGAGGTTAAAACAAAGAAATTGAATGTATTGTGGTACCATACATTGATACAAGAACACAGAGGCCTTGCAAACTAAACAAACTGATACTCGTGTTAATTTGTATAACTGACAGAAAAACAATTCAACGCACTCAGACTTCGAGACAGTCCAAACCAATTTGAACAAGACAATGTGCACAAAAGCCACGCATCGGCTGATTAATTGAAAGATGAAATTGATTTAAACATGATCTGCTTACGAAAATAACGAAACTAAAGCCTGAATATATACTGATCTAAAACGAATCGTACTGTGCCAAATCAACAGAATCATTAATTTGATAATAACGTTTGCTAATTGAATTCCATATTCTCCATTTGCTTAACGAACCTTTACATACGATATTTAAATCAAACCGTTATGTCAGTGAGCTCTTAACATCCTGATTACAAAACAAAATAATTGTTGAGGTTTATACTATACTAACATGCAAACTATCATTAATGTTATGTTTAGTTTTACATTGCATTATGGCTAAACAAATATGTTGTTTGCACATTAGAGGTTATATGAATATGTCTGTCAGAATAAAATAGTAATCGCTGTCAGTAACAATACTACATCGTTCATTCCCCCAACAAATGTAGTAACATTACTCAATATCCAGGTCTGATGTTCGTATCTTTAAAACCTGCTACTACTTGCAATTTCTGATAGATAATCCACATATGCAGGCGGTCAAAGGTTCGAACCATGGCTGCGTCATACAGCTACCTTGCTAGGCGCTAAAAACTAAGATGTTAGTGTAAAGACTGGTCGTCCTGGTGTCATTATAGTGTGATTCGGTGGGAAATCATGCTACAGTATTTCTTCACATTTCTGTGTTAAAGTGGTAAATCCAGGTCTAAAAGGCATACTATGAATATTGATGCACTCTTAAGCTGCAAAACAATCAATAAAACTTTCCCTATCATAACACAGAGCACAACAAGTTAGATTTACACTGAACTATTCAGTGTAATATTCAGTGACATGTAAAACATTGCAGCTTTCAAGGATTAGTATCAATAGTTAAAATGACAATAGTAATTGCAATACTTAGTGTCTGAATTGTGTACTGAATATAGGTTGTTCATTGATACAGATATCAACATATCACAAGACGAACTCCACTTGTATTGATAACATTGAGCTATACAGACAATTCATAACATCATAGTTCTCGATTCAACTTGGAGCATGAATTGCTTTAAACTTCAGAAAAATACTGAGAATACATATTGTTAAAAATTCCGTGTGAGTGATTGTTATTTGTTCGTCCATGTAATGGTAGACTCAGTTGTTGAATCTTATCATGCACAGTCTCAGTTGGTTGGAATATATTTGTTATACGCCATCCTCGAATGATAAATCGTCTTACGCTATAGTTACCAAAATTGTATTATTACCTATCAGTCGAGTCTGACATCGCTGACCCAACACGAATCAACGATGTAGACGCGTCATTGAACAATCTTGCAGGGCTAGGTCATATGGGATATTTTAATGTGGTCGTCATCAATCACAAGACTTAGTATTACGCGCATGTTCTTAAAGATACATAAAACAATGTGAATACCTATATGTAGGTCAAGGAAATTTATATGTACGGATCGTCAAGATCAAGGAACTACCGAACATCATGTGCCTCCGCCATCACAAGGAACATGTTTATAAATTTGTATGGTGAACAATATTACTTCTCATGATTTGTTACAGATCATTTAATGAAACTTGTAGGTCTTGACATTATTTGTTTACAAAAAATACGGAATTGACAGTCATTTTGACACATACGTGATATAAACAAGCATGTTCGCGAAAATAATCACACCTACGATTGAGATTGCTGCATCGTGTACTACTTTGGCAAAAGCGTAACAACGCCTAGTAAAATCTTCGAGACGGCATGTATTAAGTTGTTTAAAGAACAAATGTTACTGGTCAGATATAACATG